>JAEAOA010001629.1:0-52500 GCA_016746295.1 Potamilus streckersoni
GGGTGGGGGATAATTTAGGACTATAATTTATACTTGTTTGGAGGGTAAAAAAACAAAGTGAGTTGAAAACCTGGTTTTCCTATACTACTCTAAACTCCACCAAATAAAAATATAATAAACAAAACAAAGAACATAACACCTCTTAGACAGCATAAAATAGTAGGTTAACGCACCTAAAGCAAACTTGCATATCAAGTATATTTAATGAGTATTTTACCAAACAAAGATTTATTTATTTCAAATTAAATCTGTTTCACTATTGCACTCTAACTTTGTGAAGCTAAAAACCAGTTAACATATACCGAAAACTGTTAGTAATTAAAAAACAAACAATTAAACTGCACAGAGTAGATGCCATCATCTAGTCAGTAAACTGTGTTGATGCATCTGAGATATCTATAAAGCCTGCATGTTAATTATAATCTGCATAAGCTCATTTCTGAATGAAACAATACATATACATGTTGAACATAAATTGTTTCCAATTAACAGTAACAAAGGTATAAAGCAATCAAATTTAATCGGCAAGAATTTTAGCATTCTACTATTATATGACACAAAATATTCGGGGAATAAAATATGTGATTGATGACTGAATGAGTACAGCAAAATGTAATTGATTTATATTAGTCTGGGAAAGGAAATATGACCATCAGAAGAACTATTACTTATTATTAATCGATTAGGCGTAAAGCTGAATATAGGATAGTAAATGACGTTAATGCTATGTCCAACATAGATGAGTCGACAAAATTAAACTCGAATGTTTCTGCTATTCAGTGACGAAGGCACTGCTGGGTTTAATCAGAGTATTAGGGATTATATATTTTGTATCTGACGTTGACTAGTTCCAATATAGTCTATGATATTCAGTCTCCAAGGCATCGTCCACTGTTATAACGTTATTTGAGAAATCAATCCTGGACAATTGTTTTTATTTATCAGATGCAAAACAAGAACTAAATATTTCAGAAGAGATAGCAACGACACGGATGTTAAATGTGTTAAGGTGACGGTATAGTTGTGTATCCCTGTGATACGTTTATGAAAATGGGCAGATGTATACAATTAAAATCTAAAGAAATTCTTCGACCCATCTGCATTCAGACCTAAAATGCTATTCTTAAGTGTTGGCCAATAATCTACGACTGTACTAAGCTAAGTGTTAGATAACAAGACAAGGAGTAAATGTTACGGATAAAATAATGGGGCAGATGATAGTCTTCATGTAATTAAATCTGCTAATGTGATCGCATTTCGAACATTAAAATGACATATATCAAGTCT
Organism: Potamilus streckersoni; assembly: GCA_016746295.1. Taxonomy (NCBI): domain Eukaryota; kingdom Metazoa; phylum Mollusca; class Bivalvia; order Unionida; family Unionidae; genus Potamilus; species Potamilus streckersoni. The sequence goes on from JAEAOA010001629.1 coordinate 1,288, forward strand.
CTTTCTTTGCTCATGTCTTTTAAAACTCCGTACACTGCTTTTTGTAGGATTTGCAATTTCTTTACCTGTTGTAGATTTCGTTTGAACATTCTCGGGAACTTGCATTAATTGAATTGTTTATGTTTGATGAACAATTGGTTCTTAAATACCGGCCTTTCACATTTGAACTTGCGTCTTTCCTTTGTCCAACTGATCTTTTATAATTACTACATTTCAGCAAAAGCGGCTACCCTGCTAATTGTTAACATGGTCAGTGCGCAAACATATCATCTGAGTTTTAATTTGTTTGTTCTCACTATCACGTTTTGTATAATATAATAGTTTGCTGTTTCTATTGCTGAACAATTATCAATTAAGTGGTATTGGGTTTCGCTAAGGTCAAGTCGTTTTTTGTACGTGATTCATGCATTTATTAATAACAGTTCGTCAAACATCTAAAATTGTGGCAATAGCTTTGCAACATATTTACGAGACTTGTTGTATTATGAACTTTTATTTTAATTTATGTATCTACCACATCAACCTCTTAGAATGATGTATTGTTAAACGTGGATCAAAACTATTGATCTCACCACCATGTGCACTTTCCTGTGACTATATCTTTGACAGAGGCGCATTAACACTTCTTTATGTCAAAAGGATCACAGCTTTTATAATCTTTAGCTTTATCTGCATGCCATTTATTTGGGTTTTGACATTTTGAAGTATTATGCAAACTAAAATAGACATATAACAAATGGATGATGCAAAAAGTTGATCAATATCGCATTATGATTGGTATATTTCTCCCTGGTGTTATTTTAATTACATTTAAGTATATAATTTAATAGGCCAATAGAAAAATACGAAGACAATGTAAAGCACAATACGATATGAATGTTTGAGAAATGATCGTGCACTGGCTGATTTGTTGTTGGCATATAATTTAACAGTCCACCATGAAAATAAAGAATTTTAAATTTCTGTTGATGAGAGCTATGTAAAGCTCAGTACGAAAGTTATTCTTGATAAATAAATGTACACTGGCTACTTTGTTGTTAGTTTGTTTAGATCCGTTTGAAACATTGCTTAGCAACGCTTCATTGTAGTGGTATATCTCTAACGAGGAATAAAGTTTTACGCTGATACGAGAATGTGCAATACTGTTCAATAAGTCAATACATATGTTGTTAGCCATCACGAATAGCTTGTGTTCTATTATTTATTCTTTCAAAAATGTCTATCAATCGTGTACCAATTGTCAATGACCACTGAAAATGTTGCTTGTAACCATGGATCATGCAAATCAAATCATGAAAATGGCATGGCGTTATCTATGTCTAAAGTATCCTCACCAACATCTTCAGACTTTGCATCATTTAGTCATTTAAAGAAGAAATAAATTTTCAAGACCAGAATTATTGTCATGTAGTGTGTGATCTAATGCTTCTGTCTTTGGTACTTATGAACGTTCATGTCTTATATTGTAAATAACGTAAAGTTGTCATTATTGTTAAATCATTGTTGTTTTCTTAGAGGTGCTTAAATGATATATATTTCGATATTGCTGCCATACGAAGGTACCAATAGTATACTTCCTTTATGTCCCTGAATGGTATAAACTTTGCTTATTTGTTTTAGAAATATGTATTGATAGTTATTGTGTCAGCTGCGAATCATCTTGTCAGTCAATCAATTTGACAACCATTGTTTAGGATTCAATTTCTGTCCTAATGTATATTTGGATGTCCGAGATCTTGGCAGACATAGGTACATTTCTATCAATAAAATAGTTAAGTACAACACTATATAACCTATTGTGTCATTACTTGTTCAAGATATATTATAGCACATTAGAGGACATTCTACATCAGACGTGCTCGGAGAGACCAGAGAAGATATATTATAGCACATTAGAGGACATTCTACATCAGACGTGCTCGGAGAGACCAGAGAATTTAGACAGGTACTTCTGATCGATATATTTCACTTACCGCGAAGTGCCACACGCAAACTAGGGGTTACGGCCGTTTGTTATATACTAGGGTGTCAGATATATGTGTGTGTGTGAAATAAGTGGCAACGACCTACCATGAAAGGTATAAGTATAAGACTGCGCGTATACGTCTCTAACGGAATATGACAAGCTCAGATGTTGGATTGCGAATATGCAATATATTGCCCTGCCCAAAATGTGCAATATGAAATTTGATGTAATTGATCAAGTTTTCTTGCTCCTCTCTATTAAAATGAGCAAGCTACTGGTCCAACCAAATGGGTCCTATGAAATGAAGGATGATATCATAGTATGCGTGAGGAATAAAATGAGACTATGTCACGTCTGCATTTTAAATTGGTACATATATAGGTGTGAAAGAACTATATTAAAAGGGAGTTTTGAAAATAGGGTGCAAATCTATCATTGAAAACTAATTGGATTAATATAAAGAACACGAGTCCAGTAAAGATATTCCCATCGAGAACTACCTAATGAGGGAATCTTAGCACTACATTCTCTACCATTTCAAAACTGCAGCGATCAGAGACGTGTCTTTAAAAAAACAAACAAGAGAATGAATTAGTAAGGTTTAAAATGACAAGCAAATAAAATGTTTATAGAGATTCATTGAAGGAAAATATTTTTAATGTTCTGTAAGGAAAGTTGATAAGTGTGCCAGTCCTAAATAATCCAGATTTAGATAAATCATTCGTGCTGAGGAATGATTCCTCAGATAATGGATTAAGAGCGATTTGCTTCAAACGCAAGAATCGGTAACGTTACCCATTACTTGTGCAAGCAGAACTTTATTGCCTTGGAAGCAAAGCTACTCACGGATCAAAATCAAAAAGAGTGTTTTGCAGTTCTAAAAGGAATAGGGAAAATTCATGTAAATCTTTTCTGAAGAGGAATGAAACGGACCACCCGCAGGTAGCGTATTTAACCAAAATGAAGACGCTAACCTTACAAGAGTATATCTTCTATATCGAATCATCCAGACGATAACAAAATACATAAGCAGAGTCTGATTTGCAAAACATTGAACAGATTTTAATTTCACTATCGTATCCCTTATACGTACATAGTAGCCTCAGTTTGCATTTCCCTCACATTTTGTGATTGGTTTACACTTTCTTTATTCTATCCGATGATGGGGATTATTTTTATGTTATCTGCACTATGTATCAAAAATGCGACCCTTACCTGGGACCATAATATATATATATATATATATATATATATATATATATATATATATATATATATATATATATATATAGATGCAATAAACTGACGACGAACAGTACGAAACTAGTAACTAACTAGCCTAAGCGCTTTCGACTCTTAATGAGTCTTTTTCAAAGGCAAATACAAAACATAGTTACGACAAACAAATAAACAATCCAATCAGATCTATGAAGGTTTATCCTTATGTGTAGCTTTTCAGTTTCTCCCACGTACTGAAGGCCACAGATCTTACATGTGATGAGATAAATCACATTCTCTGTTTTGCATGGATGACAAAAAAGCTGTACAGAAGCCCGGTCGCAGAACACTTCTCCTCCCCTGGCCACACTTTCAGTGATATAATACTTATCGCTATTGCTAACAACCACAGCTGGAGTTTCGAAACCAGGAAGGAAAAGGAATCATACTGGATACGCCGCCTTAGAACATTGAAACCAAGCGGTCTAAACCAAGAAGACTAGAAAATGAAAACTATGCACTAGTAGAATTTAACATTTTCTAAATCTTAATATCCTTCAATTTTTACTATAAGAATAACCGGTATAGAATCAAATATCCGGGATATAATCTGCGTTACATATGTACACAAAGTAAAAATAGATGTTGCTTTGGCTTGTAGACTTTTAGGGAATTATACAACGTTTTCAGTTTCCGCAACTAGTCTATACAAGCTGGTTGTATTTATAGTGTTAGCACATGTGAAGACAGAAATGTAGAGGTTTACAAACACAACGTTTTTGTGTTTATTTGTTTGTCGTAACTATGTTTTGTATTTGCCTTTGAAAAAGACTTATTAAGAGTCGAAAGCGCTTAGGCTAGTTAGTTACTAGTTTCGTACTGTTCGTCGTCAGTTTATTGCATTTTTGAGTGGTGTATTCTCTTGGCAATGGTGATCTTAATTAGTGATTTTTGGTCACTCTATCACGTAAAGGAAACCGCCAGTGATGGCCAGTTATCCCAAGTTGTCAGGTCTTGCATTTGATCACGTCAGTAGCCGTAATAGTTCTACTTTCATTTATATCGTCATAACACAGGTAAGCCTTTTTAGAAAGTTTTCCTTCTCACGTAAGCAATCATCGGCTATATAGATATGTGAAGATATTAAACTTCTTTCGGTCCATCTGTTCTAAGTGAGGAAACTGTTCGATATATTGAACATTTTGGAACATATTCAATATTTACTAAAAGTTAGATCTGTTACATAACACTATGCTATGGGATACAATATCATCTGTTTGGGCTCATATATTCGACTGTCCAAAATACAAGGTGTTTTTGGTTATATGTTGTATGCTGAACGCATTAAACTACGGGAACATTTTAAACGTTTTAAGAGTATATAATGATTGTGATTGTCACCAACATATTATGTACGAACATATTTTATGATAAACAAGTCTTTGTTAAAATTGATAACTTAATGTTCAATGTAGTCAGTTGCTTAATTTGGATACAGGGACCAATAAAGACAATATGTAAGATTGTTAATGATTTGGGGGTTTTGTTACCAGATAAAAAAGTGACAATCAAAGCAGTAAATGATGTCAATGAGAAGAATGCAGTGCAATCACTTGAAAACCACCATCGTCTGGACGATGAATTGGTGCGGCGTCCGTATTAAATGAGTTGATGTGAAATTTGTTAAAAATTATGTAACATCATACACATAACTTGCGATTATCTTGTCATTTCGTTGATAAATAAATAGGCCAATGCTAGCAAAAGCAAACTCATTGTCATTGGTGCATGACTTTGAAAAGTCACTGTCAAGGCCTTTATTGCCAACTGGATTAAAAAAGAAAACAAATTATGTTTGCCGAGTTATATGCTTGATCTCGAATTATCTCTGAATCTTTCTCTTTTAAACATTCGATCGGTTTAAGCGAGAGAAACATCAACTAACCAGTATTCTCTGAGCAACTCCATATTTGTGATATTTTATTGGATATTATACTTAGTTTCCCAGTTGGAGGAGTATGTTAGCCTCAAGATACTATTTGTTCTTCCTATTGTGTATTTTCAATTGTTTGGTAAACCTATTATTCGTGTTTATGTATTAACGGTAATTAAATCCAGCTGTGTAATCTTTATTACGTACGTTAAGAAATCATAAAGCTACAGCTAATATCAGTTACAATAACCTCATTTACTGACTGATACATTATCTTGTTAGGATAGCAAGTTCTGAATGAATAATGATAATTTGGTTTTTAATTTGTCGTAGGAGAGGGACCCTACAATATCCAATTAACCCAAGTGCTTTGTTTAAATATGCGCGTATATATATATATATATATATATATATATATATATATATATATATATATATATATATATATATATATATATATATATATATATATATATATATATAGTTTATTTTTTAATTTTTGACATAAAACCATAGAATTCTATGAGTAGCATTTAAAACTGCCCTTTAGTGAATGATAGTGGGTTTGGTATGAATGTTTAAGGCTATATATGATATAACACATCGTCATAGCTAGTTACCTACTCTTTGTCAATCGCTGGAATAAAAAACAACCTCACGGAAGTAAATCAGAATGCAGTCCAATATTATGGAACACAATAGTAAGAAAATCAAACATTGTGGCCATTCAATCTGACCTAGAGCACCAGAAATGAAATCTAATGCATTGGTACAGTTTGGCATCCCGTGGAACTCAATCTGCTAGAGACGATATAGCTAAGGAAAGCAAACATTGCAAAATCTGTACCTTTGTACACATGTGGTTATTCTTAAGAATATTTACTTCTTTAGCTTGTACCTCTTAATTTTTCACAACAATGTTTCTTCTGTGCACTAAACAGGAGACGTTTATTGTTCTGAGATTTCTTTCTTGGATTTGCGTGTCCCTGTGTATCGTTCTTTGTTGTTGCCTAGAAAAAACTTTGCTTTAGATCAAAAGGGAGAGATATATTATTATTTTTTGGTGCCATATACAACTATATATATATATATATATATATATATATATATATATATATATATATGTATATATATATATATATATATATATATATATATAAAGTATATAGCGTTTACAATCCTTCCCTCTTGAGAAAAATAGAAACAAGATAAGAAACAAATTATAAAGCAGAAAGTATAGCAAAAGTATTGGTAAAAAGGAAATAAATTGATACAGAAAAGCAAGAGTATACTTTTTAGTGTATATTATGGTTTTTAATCCAATATTTGTTGAATGTTGTCTTTTGTATTCTAATATCCGATCTAATGCCTATGTTATGATGGTGAATTATAACTAATTGATAGAGAAAGAAATACCACCGCCTAAATTAACCACGCTTTTCAGTTTGTTTTTGTTTTTGAAAATAGATGTGCCAGTGATATTTTGGTAAACAAAATCAGCATTTGATTCTATTGCACTCCCATCGTTCATTGCAGATCTTTACACCATACCCACAAACTGTTCAATTATTTTGTCCTGTTCTGCAACTCTATCGTCTAATTCCTCCACATTAAGCCCGTCTTCTCCATGTTTCATAAATGTTTCACCGGCTATGAAAATGTGCTGGTAATATTGCATAGTTATTACAAGTACCCTAATTGTCAATCGGTAATATCTGTCTCTCTCAATAACTATTACTGTGCAGCTTGCGACTTTAGTGACCCAACACTTATCGCAATAGCTTAATATATGAACCTTATCTGCGTGTTAGGTGCTTTAATAAAAGTCCCAGTGTCGAGATAGTTTTAACAATGTGAAATAAGGTCACCCTGTACCAATTCAACGAGCATACCAATCAAGGATAATACAATATGGAAACAATTCTTTAAACTTGAAGAGAGTAATTCTGAACAGTATTTTCCTTTTCTACATTCACGAAGTAAAATCAGTTTTCGCCAACAATAACGAAGAAGGTAATCTGATTACAGGTTCATTTTAAGCACATTTTACCTTAAAAAATGGAGTACGTGTGAATACAGAGTTAAGTGCACGTGAACGTGCCCACATATCTTTAATGTTAAAGGGACATGTGCACACACATACACAAACACATACACACACATACACACGTATATATATATATATATATATATATATATATATATATATATATATATATATATATATATATATATATATATATATATATATATATATATATGTAAAATTTGACACCAAAAATGGTACATTTAAGATTTTTCTTGATAACTGTTTGTTTTGTATTTTGTTTGAATACGTAAGCCCTATCAAGTCTCTTCGAATTTCATGTTTGTGTGTTGTACTTTTCAAATTAAACAAAACAACCTATCTTTAAGACTTCAGTTATATGTCCAGATATATGCAGTGTCTCATTTTATTTCGATGTCCATCGCCATGCCGCTGATATATAGGATCATATCCGACACAGTCACATTATTCTACACCAGGAAGACCAGTCCTAACACAAACGTATTAACTTTGAGCGAAAGGCCAAGCAGCTCCACAATTTGTTACAACTCTTTGGTATGACTCGGCCAGAGTTCCAATCTCCCGCATCCGAGGCGGGCACTAACCATTAAGACACCCGATCCGTCATCTGAAATTTGTCAAAAACGTAAACATTCTGAAAAATAAACACAAAAAAATATTTATTTATAAAACTTTTCTATATATTGATCTCACTCGTTGAGTTGAAATATATATATATATATATATATATATATATATATATATATATATATATATATATATATATATATATATATATATATATATATATATACATACATACATACATACATACGTACGTACGTACGTACGTACGTACGTACGTACGTACGTACGTACATACATACATACATACATACATACATACATACATACATACATACATACATACATACATACATACATAGATACATACATACATACATACATACATACATACATACATACATACATACATACATACATACATACATACATACATACATACATACATACATACATACATACATACATACACGTTGGTTTTTTTTCAAAAATTGAATTTAGATGTGTTAACGATATTTCGCTAAATGGAAGGTGACAGGAAATATGTGTAAAGGGCACCAACATATTGGAGTAGGCATTATTTACGTTCGTGTCATTATAAGCTTATAACATATCTCTTTGCGTATCAAGGTTTATAATACTAAGGACGTAATTTATTCGTTTTTAAAAAGCAAAATGCTAACACTATAATATTGTATAGAGATGATGACATAAATGTGTTTTATTAATGTAATATATATATATATATATATATATATATATATATATATATATATATATATATATACATATATACATTTATATATACATTTATATATATATATATATCGAATACGGAGATGATGCTATTGAAAATTACATTAAACACCGAGATCATACTATTCAAAATTACAATAAGATTACAGTCTTTGATGAGAGATATTGCATTCAATGTGCTTTGCATCACACCGGTGATTAAACACACACACACACACACACACACATATATATATATATATATATATATATATATATATATATATATATATATATATATATATATATATATATATATATATATATATGAAGTTCCAAAGTAATTGATGAAATAAAATATTACAATGATCATGTAGCGAAAATGCCGGCGCATCATTGCGATATTAGGTCGCCAGTCTGTCTATCGATCGGGCTGACAATCCAGCCACAGTTTGGCTTTCACAAGGTGAATTTACTAGGAAATATAAGGAAAATTTGGTAAGCATCATTATATTGTTTAGGTCTCAAAATATTTCACTGCCATGTCATCGGTTGAAAGACCCCTGATTGAAAATCCCCTAAATTCGTTTTCTTTTCTGAAAACAGGTACATGGTACACACTCTTTGTAAATGAGAGTCAAGAAAATTTTCTCAGAAATGGGCAATGTCCTAAATTGGAAAAGGAACTATAACTCAACAGAGTGTAGCGATACCATATGATCATTGATAATTTTATATAGACATATTGTTGGTATGTACATATCTCAGTACTTCTAGTTTTAGCATGTTGTCAAAGGTGTTGCATTGTAATTGCCTCATGATTTTGTCACTTATTTCTTTAAGGAAATGTTTACTTAAGGTAACATATATTACAGCAAGAATACTTGGTAGAGGCATGCAAATTGAAACTACTGATACGAAATATGGCTTCGATTCAGCAGTGATGTTCATCAGAAATCATTACTTTTACAATTTTAATGTCCATATCCAATTTCTGCCTCTATGCTAAACCACCAAATAATATATAAACAATCTATGAATATGACCTTTGTTACATTTCTTCATTCCGAACTTTACCATTCGAAATAAACTTCTTCCAGATCTTAGTACGGATCATATCCACCTTCCAGATAATAGTACTGACATATGTACCTCCATTCTATGGTAAAAACCTTCACCTCCGTCAACACATATGTCTTTGTAATCTCCATCCAAAATCTAAGAACAAGGCATCAACATAATTTAAGAATCTTAATTGTTTCTGAATTAAATAATATTCGAAAAAGCCACATATATCATTATGGCGTTTTAGTACCTGTCTAAAGTATGTTCAGCGTAAACCAAAATATATTTATGTTAGAAAGTGAATAAACTAGTAGATAAAAGGCAATTGCTGATAAGAATGTTACATTTGTTCTAGTTGAGAACGATCCTGGTAATACGTATTAAAGATCATATGTAACTAGGTTCAAAACCATGTTTAACATAATATAAGTAGTTTGCTTCTTATCAACAAAGAACGAATGTTACCTACACAATAATTATTTGGATAGATTTCTGAGTGCAATAATGAAGATTGCTTATTATTAGAGTTTGAAGATCATAATGATAGGATGACAAGCTCGTTTGTTTGATGTAATTTCGTGAGTGGTTGATCAGGTCAATGAGTGTTTTGAACAGTTGATGACTATCAGTTACTACTGAACCTGAGCGAATGCATGCGCTGTTCAGATATTGCCATCTTCCTTCGCAGTCGGGGGTTGAAAATATCTGCTTCACCGCCTGAACTTTAAAGAGACAGAGAGAGAGAGAGAGAGAGAGAGAGAGAGAGAGAGAGAGAGAGAGAGAGAGAGAGAGAGAGAGAGAGAGAGAGAGAGAGAGAGAGAGAGAGAGAGAGAGAGAGAGAACGGTTAAATTCAACTCACAGGTTTACATTCACAAGAAGTACAGTCTTCTGTTAATCATGAAGAATGAAATCATTATTATCACTATTAGCAAATGCAAGGTAATTATAATCCCTGCCGTTGTCTTTATGTTGTGTATCCTGATGGTCTTCGATCATGCGATATTAAAACCTTTACGAATCTCACGGGAGTATTTGAGCACCCATGAACATTATTGATACATAAACTAAGACTGGTAAAATGTGGCAGAATTCTAACTGAATCGTTGAAAGATTGTTATCTATATATAAATCAATCGCTATACTATGTTGTTTAAGATCATCATTACACTGGCCAATTATTAGTTTACTGCCACTCTTGGAGAACTTGTTATTGCAACACCTTATGTTGTTCTTATTTGAATCATGTTAAAAAGCAGTATCAAATTAATTGTTTTACCATTGTGACATACTTGATCAGTTATCGAAGTTGTGCAACCATTATCTATGCCATCATAATCGCAAGAGACTGGATTTTGTAGCCAGAGACTGTGAGCGGATCACTGTCAGGAACATCTTTGTTTAGTTTGTTCACATTTGAATCACGTTTAGATGTTGGTTTCCTGCCTGAGAGCAGTATACTAATTTTTGGACATGGCCATTACTAATGTTCTTTTTTCAGTTGTTTAAACTTGTTTTCTATAACATGTCATGTGCGCAATTGATTCTCTTTAAGCAAATACTTCAAAGTGAAGGAAATACTTCATCGTGGTCTTGTTGGGAAATTTGCAAACTTGTGTCAATGTTTTGATACCAGTTTATATACGGACACATATTGCAAACTTCATGACAGTATGACGAGTGTCTGGTGTATAATCAAGCCAAATGTCTTCAGAAGGTTACTGAAGACTTTTAAACAACAACGAAACTTCAGTCACTCCTTAGGTGATAAATGTCATCTTACAATGTGTTGACTACTGTTTGCATTTATATTTTCAAGCTAAACAAATATTTTTCTGGTACAGTAATGTCATGTTGGGTATTATTTTTCCAAGCAAACTGATAGCCCCCCAGTATACGTATTAACATATGTGTGTGCGCCCGTGATATGTACAATAAACGACGACATTGACATTGTTGCCAACGATGACAAACGTGATTCTTTTGTCAATGAAGAGATAAAAAAGGACATACAAAAAGCCAATTATGACACTTCAACTTAACCATCAACGCCTTAAGTGTTCAAAATTGTATTGTTGGCAATATTCCTATGGAATAATGTGACTGTGATTATGTGATTGACCCCTAAACTAAATTTGCTGACATCTTTACAAAACCCAAAGATGAGTCTGACCGCAAATGCACACTAAAACTTTAATAAACCAACAAAGAGCTGTGATAGACGCTGTGCAAATCCAAGGTTATAATTTGGGTTGGGGCCTGTTAGCACGTGGGTGTGAGAGCAGAGAGCGGCTCAAACAAGGTTTGATTATGATCTACGATATGCATTATTAGCTTCATCTTTAACAAACATAATTCTTGGACCAGCCGTTCTCGTGTAACCATCCCTGTATCAGGCGAATCCACGAATTGTCCTGTCAACGTCAACAGTGTCAAGAATTGATTCGATATCAATTTTATCGATGGAATAACGTTCTCTGTTAAACAACGCCATATTTTCGTTGTTGACAAATCCCGCTTGGGCAATGGCGGGGTAATATACATTGACATGCTGTACAAGTTTCCAACAACTTCCAAGAATGTCTAAATGGGTCATACTCTTGCAATTATACTTTCAGCTAATCAAGTACCATAGCTAGGTGTGACTAGTACTGCATATATATTTTGCTTCGATTTACAAACACAAATGGGAACATATCAAATGCAGGATGAGATATATCTTTTAACTGAACTATAATTTATACTACTAATACAACTCTATGGCCTACAAACCAAGTAACAAAAAGAGCGACAAACAGCAAGTTTTGTAAAATTCAACGAAAAAATTTTATTAGATAGTGTACAAAGTAAAAATTTTAAAGAACTTAACATATCACGACTGAAATCACATATAGTCTAAAACGTTATATCACGTCTTATTGAATAAAGTTCTTATTAAATGGCAGTGATGTTTGAAATAAGATCCAGTGTTGAAGATGTTGATGAGCTAATATTCTTGAATGTACCAACGTACCAGTGGCCGTAAGTGGGACGGTGTGCTAACAGTCTTCCAGTTAATCACATTAATATAACATGAGATGTCCACTTTTGTATTAAATATTTTTTCAAATTAATATTCTGTACAAAAATAGTTTTGAACATTTGTAATACCATGGAATACTAATTTCAATAAATAATTCCAACTAAAAAAAGCAACCTGAGCACGAAAATACAAATAAATTCTGCTTCATGTGTTATCGCAGGAATGGGTAGTTTTATGTAAGAAAACAATATCATAAAATCTTCTTCTATCTGACCTAGGTCACGATAAACATATTCTGAAAATATTTTGTCTGCTTAATGGAATGGTCCATTCTAGATTAAAGTGTATTCGGGTACAAATGGTTATTCCATGGGGAATTTCAACATGGTAGACTCAGATTAAACTATTAATGTTGACATTAATAATAATCTAAGTAAGAAATCCGCAATCATAGGACAAAATATTAGTTATGAATTATGTTGTTTACAAAATAAATGAACTTGATTTTGAACAATGTCAAGTACTTAATACAATTGCTTATAGCACATACTATTAGAGAAAATCTAACAAAAAATACAAATTAAATATTGTCAAGAATATGGTATTGATTTGTGTTATACCTTTTGCATGACGGGATTCCACTCATGTCCAATAACACAATCCACTACCCATTGCCATATTTATAATCACCAATCTGCCGATCGTTTTTGAGCAGTTTCATAAAAGCTTTCATCAATCGCAGGTGTCATAATTTAACTTGTTGATAGTAAAACTGGAACGTTTGGTTCAATATTTGATGCTACTCGAGTTACTAATCGTCGTTGACGATACCTAAGTGATTGACTGGCTTGTAATCCAAGCTGTTTCGTCAGATCCACAGTAATACTTGTGATGTTATCAGAGACTAGTATTGCATCTTGTCCAGCTATTGGAGCAGCACAATTGGAGCAGAACCCCAATCATCTTTGCTGAGCCCGTGAATAATCCACAGGTAACATCATCGAAGCTGATTTCATAATAAAACACACATGCAATATTTTTGGTACAATAAGATATTTGCTTTGTGTAATATCTCACTTCGGTTTTGATGATATTACACATATATGTTGATTTTTAGATCTTTCTGCATAATAGCCCGTGTAACACCTTTAGATTTCTTGAGGTTCTGAGAGTCGCAAACAACAAACGAGTAAATATTAGGGTGCAGTCACACATACCCGAGCATTCGTACTTAAACTTAATAACAAACCTTATATTGGTGCTATGTTCTATCAGATAGTCTCTGGTATCAAATTCATTTATCAAACATGGTTCGTTCATGCCCGCGTACAAATCATCTGTGGTAATGTACAGCAATAACGAGCCAGTTTTGATATAAAAAATCTTGACCCTATCCTGGTTAAAGGGGTTTAATATTGGCATATTAAAGTCGTACATCAGCAACATAGACAAGACCAGCACAAACGATCCAACATAGATTGCTTTCTCCCGGTTGCGTTTCGATTGTTTACTGTGAACGGCAAAAAGTACATCATCGCAGAATTTCCGAGCTTCAAATGCCGGGTGACCGATGAGTTTTCTTGTTCATATCACAATGTCAACTCGATTATTTTTGCTCTGCAAAAAATATTTTTCCCGAGCGCAGACGTGTTTATAATCTTTAAATAAAAGTCTTTATCGAACTCATTCGTGGCCACAGTGTATTTACATCAGGATTCATCAACGCTCGCACACTAATACGGGGGCAATCAAGTGCAAGTCATCGAAAGTGCTTTTAGAACATGCGGATAATTGTTACGTTCATCATGTAGATGTTCGGCGTATTCCAGGTCAACTTCAAAGAAGTATTCGTAATCACTGATGATGTTATAATCGTTAAATTCTTTCTACGTCAATATGCGTTGAATCGACCCAGTGAAACCCAGTAACCTGCAACGGTTACATCATTTTCCACCATAGTGGTTCTTGGAATCTAGAGAAAATTTGTAACTCTCATGGGCAGTGTAAAGTTTGTTGGCAAGAGCTTTTCTGTGACTGACTATAGAAATCAGCCACTAAGCGTTCATAGATACGTGTTAGTTAATGTCAGTAAGAAACTCGAGTTTGGTTTTGGATAATAATGCATACCAAGCCATACCAGATGAAGATATGTCATGAGCAGGATCGAATGAGCATGTACACGTTTATGGCAGTTTTACGAAATTATTCAAACACATCAGTGTGCAAACAACACTTCGGTACTTAGCTATAGATCGTGATAGTCACTCATGATTATTATTCAATGCTGACCAAACTTTGTTTGTGCGCACGTAAACCATTTTTGCGATATCTTCGCTAGACGGCGATGAATAAAATACTTCGATCGATGGCAACAGAACTCCGGCAAGGGACAATGTGAGATTAATGCTGATTTCGACACACAGTCATATTTCTTTGAAAATCACATAGATTAAAAAGGTACCTGTCTTCCTAAACTATGTTTTAATATTTTGTCTAAGTTGTATAAATATCTCTCTATCTCTCTTTATCTCACTCGCTATCTCCGCTTACTCGATCTCTCACTCTCACTTTATCTCTCGTTATATATATATATATATATATATATATATATATATATATATATATATATATATATATATATGTCACTCACTATCATATTCTCTATCTCTTTTTCTATCTCTATTTCTCTCTCTCTGTCGATCTCACTGTCTCTCTCTTTGTATATCTCTGCCTCCATGTCTCAATCTACATCTTGTTATCTCTACCTATTTAGCACTCTATCCCTCTATCTGTATATGTATTTCTCTACTTAGCTCTCATTCTATCTATCTCTCAGCTTCTCTCTATATATCTCCTTCAGTATATGTCTCTCTCTATTCCTTTCGATTGCTTTCTCTCTCTATCTCTCTCTATCTATCTCTGTTTCTCTCTTTGTATATCACTGTCTCCATGTCTCCCTCTATCTCTTGGTATCTCCACCTCTATCTATATCTGTATTTCTCCCTATAGCTCTCATGCTATTTATCTCACTGCCTCTCTCTCTATATATTTATATCTCTCTAGCTAACTATAACTCTACCTCTCTCTATGTCGCTATATCTCTATCTCCCTGTCACTATCTTTATTTGTCTGTCTCTCTATCTCTCCCTATCTATCTCTCCCTATCTATCTCGCTCTATCTTTATCTCTATCTCTCTTTGTTTCTATGTCTCTCACCCCTTCTCTATTTCATGTCGTTATGCCATTTCTCTCCCCCCTCTTTCCTCTCTGTCACTCTCCCTTATCTCACTCTCCATATATATATATATATATAAATAAATACATATATATATAAATATATATCTATATATATATATATATATATATATAAATATAAATATATATATATATATATATATATATAGATAGATACATACATACATACATACATACATACATACATACATACATACATACATACATACATACATACATACATACATACATACATACATACATACATAATCGTCACAGTTCTATTTATTGCCACCGATGTAGAAATAAGATGACCGAAACTGTTTTACTTTTCAGTAATTGTCAAAAGATGAAATGCTAAATATATTTTCGTCTGATAATTTATTTTCTGTTACCATAGGCTCAACTAAATATATATGTATATTATACCACATTTATAAGACCGTCGTCCAATATCGCTTTGTAGATCACGCGCTTCTTGAGCATGTCAGTACACCCAATATGCATGACTAATGACTCAGATATAATGTAACAGCTATTGGTATTTATACTTGACATTTTCAGTCATATGAATTCAAAGAGAATGTAAATTGACAGTTTTGCCAATTTAATGCGGTCTAAAGAACCAGTAAACATCTATTTTGTTGATACGATGCAATATGCTGACACGTGGTTCAAACCATTCATGAACGTATATATTTAAACTTAGTAAATAATTCAAAGATTATCGATCATAAGAAGTGTTAGGAAAATGGGGAGAAAGAATTTAGAAACGTTTATGCTATTCACTAAATTAATGCAATTAATTAGAAAAAAGTGATAGAACATAATTATTCTTGTCATACAAACTTTGTGTTTACCATCTGTTTCCTTGTTTGCATTTGTATCTCCTTACATGTATTGTACTGCGTAACTATCGCATTAATTTATCATGACTTATTATCAGTTATTGTAATAATCATCACAATGCAACAAGCATAATTTCTAGTCTTTACTGCAATTGGACAAGGGGTATCTTTACGTAGCAGAAACCAAAACCAGGGTCGACAAAGAGGAAGATGGATATTTCCCCGAATCGCGGTCCCGTAATAGGGCCCGGGAAGAACAAGACTTTTTGATTTTATAATCGAAACATTTTGTTTGGACAAGAACTTGGAGAGGTCCGGGAATTTCTTACCCCATGACTCTGATTTCTCTGTACAGCCCTGACCAACATTGGGATGTAACTTACCCTTCCACATGCGGTATTTTAATTTAGGATAAGCATTTATTTAGATAAGAAGAATATAAGTGAACCCGAATGAGGGTTTGCGGAACTGTTACTTAATGTCACAATTGGGGCCCCGAGTGGCCGAGTGATCTAAAGCGCTGTCCGTTACGGATCACTGCCATCTCACCTCTATCTGCGTGGGTTCGAGTCTAAGATTCGGCGAATGTGGATATGTGAGAGAGCTTGCCAGTAGCTTCTCGTGGGTCGGTGGTTCTTTCCGGTGATTTCCCGGTTTCTTCCTCCACCATTAATACTGGCCGCCATGTATAGCCTTTTCGGTGCTGAAAAATGGCGTTAAACCCCACAACAACCAACTTAATGTCACACAATATGTATACATGCACGTGACCGTGTAACCTACTTTTGCTTTCGAGGTATACATTTCCAAGCTTAACACGATAAGTAGAAGATTTTTAGATTGGAGATCTTTGAGGAGACAATGATACCCCACCAGAAATTATATTTAATTGACCCCACCTCTTTCCTGAGCTTCTTTTGATCCATTACTGCTTACGGCCTTTGCATATCACTCTCACCGCTGTTTATGGAGAACGAGACATACTCAGGATAGGTCACATCTTGAATTATCTCACTGAGAGTCAGAGAAAAGCGTTATTTTTGTTGTTGTGGGGCTTAACGCTATTTCTGAGCATATAATAGGCTATACATGGCGGCCAGTATTAATGGTGGAGGAAGAAACCTGGAAATCAGTGGAAAAAAACACCGACCCACGAGAAGCTACTGACATGCGTTCTCACGTATCCACATTCGCCAAATCTTAGACTCGAACCTACGCAGGTAGAGGTGAGATGGCAGTGATCCGTAACGGAGAGCGCTTTATACCAGCCGGCCACTCGGTGCTCAGGAAAAAAAGTAATATGAATTACTAATTGCGGTTAAGCAACACATATTGGACAAGTCTTAAATAAAGTATTGTTCCTGATGTGAGTTTCATCAAATAGATCTCTTTAAGTTTAAATTATTATACAATTCACAGAAATTTGTAGTCTCGAGACGATTAGGGGTCTTTACTCCAATTAAAGTCAATTAAATCAAGACTTCGCAATATTCTGAAATTTGTTCATTTCTTTGATATTGTATTTTATCTAGCATATATTATAGTAAATGAGTGTTTGTGTGTGTGTGTGTGTGTGTTTATATGTGTGTGTGTGTGTGTGATCACTGATGTCATTTTTCGCCGGATATCACTTCTTTGTTATTAATATAAATTGTTGTGTCATTGAATGGATATATATATATATATATATATATATATATATATATATATATATATATATATATATATATATATATATATATATATATATATATATATATATATATATATATATATATATATATATATATATATATATATATATCCTTATTCACTCTACATAGACATACATGTGGTGATTGAATGATTGTATTTCCCTTCAAATATCACGCTTTTAGGACGGGAAATCTCAGTTTCATGAATTTCAGTGAGTTGGGGGGGGTTGCAGTAATGGCGGTTATAGGTGTAAGTTAGTAAAAGTGGCTCTGTAGATTTTGGCAGTTATACGTGGCTTATTTTGCAGTGAAATGGTTCATATTTATTGGGATGATATGTAGATATTCAAGGAATGCAAGGTATATAATATTTTAAGTGGCTCATACTCAATTTTTTAAAAATGTGTTTTTCCACTCAAATTGATACATGAAGGACTAGACAAGGGAGCTTACTGGGTGCAGTTTTGAGCAGTTTTGAGCCTTTCCCTACCTGATCTGCTTGACTCATTTGCTTATTTCAGTGTTATTACCTGACTATTTTTGCTTTCATTTTAAGAATTATTTGGTACATGGTGAGTACTAATCAGTGTCGTAAATGAGTAGTGAGAAAAAAATTAGTCCAAACAAGATTAGCTACAAGCATGAGTGGAACGAATGACCAAGACAAGCAACAAATGAAAACCAGATTACAGAGTGGGTCCCTAATGGAAACATCTGACACAAGTTTGAGTGAATCAAGTTTGAGTACAATTCAGCTGGACTTAGATGAAATAAAGCAAAGCCTCAAAGGGAGCATTTCCAAAGCGGATTTTATTGCAGATTTGGTGCAAAAGGATGATCTTACAGAAATTGTCTCTACCATTGTGAGGAAATTGTTAGAGAATGTGAAGGAAGATCTGAGAAAGGAGATAGCTGTAGAAAGTCAAATGGCAATAAAGGAGAGGACAGGAGAGCTGATGGATAGTGTGGAATCACTGGAATTCGAAAACCACCAATTGCGAGAAAAACTACAAGAGGCAAAAATGGACAATGATAAAATGAAAAGTGACATGAAAAGGGTATGGCAGGAGATTAAAACAAGCAAGTGCAGCCTCAAACCAAATGGAACAATTTTCAAAGAAGCTGAATGTTAAAGTTTTAGGGCTGGAAGAAGAGGAGAATGAAATTCTGAGAGAGAAAATTCCGAAAGTGGTGAAAGAAGTCACAAAGATTAACTTGGATAACAGGGACATAGTGGCCGTACATAGAATTCCAGGCAGACAGGGACAGCCAAGGCCAGTGATTGTCAAATTCTGGAGTCTGGATTGTAAACTTCCAATTATTAAGAAGCGGAAGGACTTTAAACAGAGCAAAGGAATTAGACTGGTAGAGAATGTGACGAAGATGAATACTGAACTTATCAATAAATTATCCAGGCATCAGGAAATTGATAGTGCATGGTACTTTAACGGCTTTGTGTATGGTAACAACAAATCAGGGAAAAGGATGCAATTTGACATTTATGATGATATTGATGAGAAATTAGAGTATAAGTGACATATACAACTCTGAAAATAGCCATATAGGTATGTGAATCTTTCTTTTGGATACTCACATTTCTGCTCTATTTTTTAGTTTTTACAAGTTTTTTCCTTCCTTCATCAGTTTTGTCATTAGTTAATAGATTTATTATTCACTTGTCAACTATATCAATCTCTCCTTAAACAATTTATCCACTAATTCATAAAACATCTTTAAACCATATTCAAATCTACTCACTCAGTTGTTTATTCATCATATTCAACACTACTCATCCTCGTTCAATACTGCAGCTCTCTCTCTCATTGCTCAGCTATTCAGTCATTCACTATATTCATGTAAGCTCTACTTTCATAATTTCTTCCCCTCCCTTGACCCCTTTCCTTCTCTCATTCATTTTGTAATTTATGGTACTATTAATCTTTGCCTATTGGACATTTGTCAAAGACGATTAAGAGTTATCATAAATGGAGTTATTTCACTTGTTGTCTATTGTTCACGTAATAATTTTTAATGCAGCCAAATCTATAGCATTTATTGCAACACAATGGATGCTTTTTTATAGATATTAATATTTTGTGTGAGTATGTGTGTGAGTGTGGATGAGAAAACCATGCATATGATAAATCCAAGGTGATAATTACTTCATACATTCCTGTACAAGAACATGTATATATAAAATTTCTGCCGCTCTCATGGATAATAACGTAAAAATTATATCTATGAATGCTAGAGGCCTGCAACGTTCATTTTTTAAACGAAGGGATATTTTTCACTGGATAAAACAAAGGAATGTATCGATAGTATGCTTGCAAGAAACTCATAATACAAAGAACGATGAAATATATTGGACAGCAGAATGGGTATGCAAATGTATATTTAGCCACGGCTCTAGTAATAGTGCTGGGGTTGCAATATTTTTAGAAATACTTTCGAATTTATAATTCATAGAGAAAAATGTGACAGTCAAGGAAGGTTTATTATTTTAGATATTACAATTAACGGCAACAGAATAACGCTCGTGAATTTGTTTGGTTTTAATGAAGATAATCCTAGCTTCTTTAGAAAGTTAAAGGAGGAGATTTTATTTCTTGAGAACTCATCAATTATAATGTGCGGAGACTGGAATATTGTTCAGGATTTAGACTTGGATACTTATAACATTTTATATGACAAACACCAACAGTCTAGAGCAGTGATCCAAGACGTAAAAAATGAATTGGAACTAATTGATCCCTGGCGAAATTTGAATCAAGACTTAAGGATGTATACCTGGAGGCAAAAATCTCCCTTGAAACAAAGTAGATTAGATTACTTTCTCGTGTCTGAAGACATCAATATGATTACGGTTGATGCGTGTATCTTACCTGGATATAAGTCTAATCATTCAGCTATTGCTCTGAGTGTGGCTTTTTCAACATGTTCAAGGGGAAAATGATATTGGAAATTTAATGCCCAACTGTTGATGAACATTGAGTATACTGATTTAGTCAAAACGTGTATATCTGACACTGTAAATGAATATTATGTAGGGGGGAAATAAAGATGACTCCCTCCATGTTTCTCTTTCCTGTAATGACCAAATGTTCTTTGAAATATCAAAAATGAAAATAAGATCTGAAACTATATGCTTCTCTATCAAGAAAACGAAAGAGAAACGGGAAAAAAAATTGAACAAGAAATAACAGAAATTTATGGGGAACTGTTGAATAACACAGATGGGGAAACTTTAGAAAAGTTAGAGGAAAAGAAAGCAGTATTAGAGGAAGCTAGAAAACAGTACATAGAGGAAGTTATCTTATGATCTAAAACCAGATGGTATGAATTTGGAGAAAAAAGCACAAGGTAATTTTTAAATCTTGAAAAAAGAAATTACGTCAATAAGACAATAAAGGAAATTATTTTAGACGATGGGACAAAATTATCTGCTAAAGTAGATATTTTAGAAGCCAAGAAACAGTTTTATATGGAATTGTACAAAAGGAGAATTGTTCAGCTTGATGACGAGGGGACTCAAGAAACTCAAAATATATTATCTAACCAAAATAGATTTTTTAATCATAATATTATACTCAGTCAAGAGGAAAGAGATTCATGCGAGGGTGTGCTTACATTAAATGAATGTGGTTTTTCTCTAACAAATATGGGAAACGGAAAAAGTCCTGGCTCAGATAGATTCACTGTAGAGTTCTAAAAATTCTTCGGGAAGTTTCTTAGGAGATTCCTTTGTAGATCAATAAATTATGGATGCTCTGTAGGAAAACTTTCAGATTTTCAGACTCGAGGAGTCATACCATGTCTACCAAAGGAAGAAAAAGATAGAAGATTCTTCCAAAATTGGAGACCTATATCACTTTTAAATATTGACTATAAGATCGCTTCGGTAGCCATTGCAGCCAGGATCAAAAAGGTTCTTCACTCAGTAATCAGTGATACCCAAAAAGGATTTATGAAGATTTATTTGAGAAAATACCAGGCTAATATACGATATCATGAATCAACTTGAAAATGAAAATTGATATGGTTTATTATTACTAATAGACTTTGAAAAAGCCTTTGATTCAATTGAATGGACCTTTGTAGAAGAAGCTCTACGATCTTTCAATTTTAGTGATTCTATTTATAAGTGTTTTAGGCTGTTTTGTAATGAATCTAAAAGTTGTTATAAATAATGGGCATATGTCATCTATTTTTAGACTAGAAAGAGGCTGTTGTCAAGAAGATCCCCTTGCACCTTACTTGTTTATTATTGGGGTTGAGATTTTAGCTATAACTTTAAAGCAAAATGTGGATGTACGGGGACTGATCTTTGATGTCAATGAATATAAATTGGGTCAGTATGCCGACTACGCTTTTATTCTTCTTGATGGATCTCAACTTTCTCTTAAAGCAGCTATGAATATCTTGCAATTTTTTTTCTATTGTCTGGACATAAATGCAACATAACAGAAACAAAAGCCATTTGGATTGCAAATAAGAAATTTTCTAATGAAAGAATATGTCCCGATATGGGCCTAATTTGGTCTTCCTCAAACTTTACACTCCTTGGCATAGATTTGTCACCAGATCTACAACAAATAAAGAAATTAATTATATGAAGAAACTAACAAAGGCAAAAGGAATATTGCCAAGCTGGAGTCAACGACATCTGTCAGTTGTTGGTAAGGTAATTGTTGTAAAAACCCTTGTTCTGCCCATATTTATACATCTTTTCTCAGCACTTTCAAATCCAACAGCCAAATCAGAACTAAATCGTACATTATTTAAATTTGTATGGAGTGGAACGGTAGAGAGAATTAAACGCGATATATTAGTAGCCCCAGAGAACGAGGGAGGACTCAATATGATACATATATTCTCATTTATTAGGTATATTAAGATAAGATGGGTAAAAAGATTATTGGAAAATGAAAATGGAGCTTGGCAGAACTTAGTCAATACAATTATATTCAGAAATGAAAAGGATAAAATAATGGATCTGAAAAAATATAAATCACTCAAGTTTGTTTACAAAGATCTTTTAAAAAGGGCTAAAAGGCAACATACTGCTAAGCATGAATCTTGGATGCAATTATTAAATACAAATATAAGTAGTGAGGAGTGGTCTGAGATTTATAGCAGGGCGAAATTTTGTACCAAGGATACCAAAATAATCTCTTTTAATTTTAGATTAATCCACAGAATAATCGCTACTAATGATTTTTTGAAAAGAATAAACATATTGGACGACAACAAATGTACGTTTTGCAAGAGTGAGAATAAAAGTATTAAACATCTCTTCTATGATTGCAATATTACTTCACAGTTCTGGTACCGTTTTATTGATCATTTCGCACCATCTTGTCCAAATATTGTACAGTTGTCAAAAAAAGAAATACTTTTAGGAAGTGAACAACTGGACAGTTTGTGTAATTTCTTGCTTATTTTGGGAAAATATTACATTTATACTTGCAGATTCAATATGCAAAATCCTACCATGTATGCTTTTAAGCAGAGAGTTGTAATGTATAAGAACGTTGAAAAATATGCTGCGAAGATAAACAAAAAAGAGGACCAATTTCTTAAGAAATGGACCTCAATAGAGCAATAGGAATCTTGTAACTGATCAGATGGTAAACAGGAACAAAACAGTATTTTCTAAAGCTTATGTCACCTATATGCATGTGTGCATGAGTGTGTGCATGTTTGTGTTGTCTTTTATTTTTTCTTTCTTTTAAAATAAATTATATTTATTATATTTACTATCCCCAGTTTATAAATTTTGATTGTAAGGTGACCTTGGGATGGTTCCCCGACCCAATGGTCAACCTAT
The DNA here is from genome assembly GCA_016746295.1 of Potamilus streckersoni. NCBI lineage: Eukaryota > Metazoa > Mollusca > Bivalvia > Unionida > Unionidae > Potamilus > Potamilus streckersoni. Next base: position 25,463 of record JAEAOA010001629.1, read on the forward strand.
TACGGGGATAATAAAATGTTGAACTTGCAAAAAACAAACAAAACACAAATTTCAGTGAGTTTGTCAATATTCCCTCAAATACCACTCGTCAGTTCATGTCTCAGTGTATGAAGGATTCGTTCAATTTATATAATAACTCAATTCTGTATTAGAAACAGTAATGGGACAAGTTGCTTCCACAAATAGATCCCAAACGTATCCACCCAAACGTAGTCATTTGATAGAATGAAAGCAACCTGCCCCGTTACTGTTTCCCATTGCTTACCTTTCGAACGTCTTTGCAACAAAATTTTCACCAAACTCAGTTAAAGCTGGAAGAATAATAACTCTTACTGCTATTCCTGCAACTCTGCCGGATGCAGCTGCCTTTATAACATCTATCCAGTTAACTTCAGTGTTGTTTTGTACCTTGTTTTTAACAACTCTATCGTTATAACCACTTGTATAGATTTTTGTCACCCAAAAATTAGTTTTGTTATTGATGCCATAGGAAGTAATGGGATACATCGATGATGAGCCTGATTTTGATTTGTTTGTAAACATCAAAGTATCATTATCATGTTGTTACTAACACTCGCATTTGTCGTGCAATAGTTCAAATAATCACTCGTAAATGTCCTTAAAACAAAAAATAATTAATTCTATAACTTAGTGAAAATCCATTTTTGTTGCTGAATATGTTGAAATCGTAAACATCTTCACCAATATCGTGTGATATTTAACCTTTAGAGATGAATTTAATATTGTAAACATTGTAAATTATATTGTTTCGCTTACTTGATATTTCTGTACTAAAATGTATAATTATTTTTAATCGCTTTCGCTCCTCTTTTGTTTCGCTTGCAGTAAATTCTACCATCATTAATGGAAATGAATTTCTGTAACTGACTCAGCTGGTTTGTATTAATCAGGGTATAAGAGTTTTAAAAAAAACAAATGTCTTTGAATATTTCAAGTTAGTATCTATTCATCATGCAACATTAAGTCTAGGATTCGGCGAATGTGGATATGTGAGAAAGCTTGCCAGTAGCATCTCGTGGGTCGGTGGTTCTTTTTGGTGATTTCGCGGTTTCTTCCTCCACCATTAATACTGGCCACCATGAATAGCCTATCGTGTGCTAAAAAAATGGCGTTAAGCCCAACAAGAACAGCAACATTAAACCGCCTTTAAGGTAACTTATATCTATTCAGCTTGTATAATTTGAAATTACCAAAAGCTTTCTACACTTTGTAGAGCCTCTATGTGCTGATAAAAAGCTACATATAACACGCTATTTTTATACCTGTAGGTTTATCCGATCCAGAATATAGGCAAAGTTTTTAGTGATTATTCATACGAAAAATTAGTTCAAATTAGTTTTAATGTGATAAATCGCCTTCAGCACAGCATATCATATAAAAATGCAATAGCTTTCATAAACGCTAAGAATATAATTAAACAAATTTTGAATTAAATATTTTATTACGTTTTTTATCCTCTTTTATATCGTATGTTTTATTTTCACGCCATATCTTTTTCACATTTGTTTTTTATTTTCTTCTTTTTGGGGGCATATACAATTTTCTCACAGGTTCGTACGCAATCTATTTTCTGTTATTTTCCGTTCAGTGTTTTGCAGATATTAGATGTTCATTTTTTGTTTTTGACGTTCCTTCCCTCTGGTGCTCGTTTTTGTCATCTAAGTGTTTAAATGTTATCAAATGTACCATCAAGCATAATCTTTCCCAGCAGAACTTTGTGTTCATAGGTGTTATGTTAAGTTTTGTTGTTCAGTCGACTACTCACTGACATTTTTGTTGTTTAACATTCGTTGAGTATTCATTTTATGTACAAATCTAACAATACTGCTTATGAAGTGAAGAAGTGACTGGATATGAATGCAAAGTGTCTAAGCCGGCCACTGATACTTTAGAGTTCGACTTGACGTTTAGGGCTAAAAATAATATTCATTGAATATAGTGGTACGCATAGACCAAAACTGAAGTTATATTGTATATTGTATTGCTACTCCTTGGGTGTTATGTATGTTTTGACTTGTTTATATTTTTATGTAATAAGAAACTGTTGTGCTAGTGGAAATGAAGTGTGTAATAACAAAACAATATCCAACCATATTAAAAAACTATTAAAAATATACATTTAAAACATACTAACATTTTTAAATAGTGTACAATATATATATATATATATATATATATATATATATATATATATATATATATATATATATATATATATATATATATATATATATATATATATTGTAATATTGCAGTGGCAGTGGGAGTAGGGCGATAGTTTTAGAAAAATAAAAGCAATAGTGTTGTAATAACTAAGACTATTGGTTTATTTGATGCGCTCGAAGATTTAACTTAAAAACAGATTTTGATAAAACCACATGATCTGGTTTATATCCTACTTATGCGAGGTACATCTAGTAGGTAACGATACTGCGCTACCTTAGTTGACACTTTGATTCATGCGTTCTATAAGACCTTCATAGAAACTCCGGAAAACCCTACAGAATATATTGTTATTAACAACAAGCCTCTTGACGCAAAAAGAGAGCGCGATCTGCAAACTCCAGAAAACAAAGTTTTACATTACTAAATATCTTATAAAACTTTAACATGGGAGAGGCTATAGGGTTAACACAGATTTGCACTTTAGTGTTCTACAAAACTCCTATGATAAAATACAACAGAGTAATACCATATGCGACAAGTGAGGACTCAAAGTTGAATATAATGTTAACTTGATCCTTGTAATATTCCATTTCTATCTTTGAAAATTATATGAGTCTGCTACAAATTCAGTTCTTAAAATTTTTGGGTGTATACGGACTGTTTGATATACTCTTTAAACACTTTGATTATGATTCAACACATGCTTTTCGATTCTAATCCAACAAACATATTTTTGTTATAATCAAGTACAGTTTTTGATAGACTATCAAAGCACTCTTTTTGACAACAGTTGAACAACTACCATTTGATTCATATGGAATGAAAAGGCTATTATAACCCGTTATACGTACATAAATACAAACGCACTATCCGATGAAATGGGTAAGAGTGATTATAAACACACGCTATTATTTAGATACATACGACCATCCAAGGAAGGGGGTTTGGATGTTAAAGACGTGCATTGAAATAGGCACAAGCAAATTATCAAACAAACAAGCAAAATATATGAGTTTTTATTCATACACAAACACAAGCAAATGGTAGGAGTTGAACTCACTCTATACTTCTCACACAAATACAATCAGAAAGAGGAATGGGTCTAAAGGGTGTTAATGTTTAGTTGTGAACATACAAAAACACACTCAAAGTTTTGGCAGCGTTCGTAAATACAATATTTTTAAGTGAGATAAACGATGACACTCTACTGGGCTGGGCCTGCTTGAGATTCATTACATGCTTGGAGTGATAGTATTATGACTACAAGTGATACTGCTAATATAGCTAATATTCTTTTTCCAGAAGTGGATGACTTCAATTTAGCCGATGTCCTAAAATTGCCGCTTAAAATTTTGCCTGAAACGGTAGTACTAACTTCACATCCTTCTCCATGACAACCAGTCTCGTTGACTTCAACTAGAACGAAATAAGAAATAATTGGGGAGGTTTTTGCACCATCATTTGAAATAAGACACGTTTATTCAGCATGAAGAGGGTAAAAAAGCAAGAAGAATAAGAATAAAAGAAGAAAACTTCGAACAATGATCGGCAGAAGGAAGCGAGTGAAAAGGAAACGCTATAAATGTATGTGTTCCACTACATACATAAGATTTAAATTTCATGCTTACATTGATAAGTACTTCTGAAGCGACATAAGCATCAACATTAGCAATTACCACTTGATAATCAACAACAGCAGGAGTAGAACTTATACGTGAAAAGACTTGAGATTTAAGATGATGTCAAATCCGCATGTTATTTTAACAATTGACAAAATGTAATTTTTCAGGACCGATTGTATCTCATAAAAAATATAATACTACTCAGTGAATGCCAAGTCAAGTAAAACTGAAATCCTATTACAACTAATATTAGAGCGATTTTGAGTATCTTATTCTTACTAAAATCAATAAAATATCTAGCAAAGGACACGTACGGCTTTTCATTGGTATATTCTTGTGAATTCAGAATCATGACAAAGGACAAACGTTCATTTTGTTCTTTCTTTGGTGGTCTATCTCGTTTCTAATTTATTCACTGGCATTGTTTCTTCCTGTCTATTGCCATATAGTTATCTCCATTTCTTAAATTTGATGACATATTTGGACTCTTGTTCATATCATTCTAAACAATGCAATTCCTTCTCCTCCTGTTCACCCAGCTCTCTTTCTTCATGTAAAACGCTGATTACTAATGTTTATTGTTTTCACATTATACCAGTATATTTACTGTTGTCTAATTTCTGCTGTCACTCCTTTTCTTGGATGTGATATACAATCTGGATTCCAATGGCCTGTCTCTTTCAGCCAATATCTTGATTTTGATCTCGAGTGAAGTAGTTAGTAGTCGTGTTAGATATATATTTCGAATGACTCTCTGATAATCTCCGACGAAAAAGGCAATCTGTTTTGACTCTTCCATCTTCTTCACTGTCTGAAAGCTGAATGAATATATTATTTTAAGGTTAGACACTCTCTCTTTATATTGTTAGATAATTTGCAAAATTATGTCAAATGAAATATATGAATGAGATCGAAACACGATTTAAACTATTCCAGTAAGAAACCAGAGGAGTCAACCAGTACAGGACACATTTCAATGTTCAATCATTCGCGAAATGAAGTGTTAGCACAAGTAACTGCCAGTGATTTTGACTGAAGAAACACCCGCTACCTCTACCACAGGATCAAGATAGTCAAGATCATTCAATAAAGAAGGTCCTTCAGTTGCTCACGAACAATACTTTTACATTCCAGAAACAGAAAATGTTTTTTTTCGGATATGTTAGATCTATCGGTTACACTGTGTATAGTAAAATTTAAAAGTTTAAGTTTAGGTGTCGCCAAAGAAATAGCTTTATTATAGGCTTTTGGGATTCATTATTAGGAACACTGAACGGACAATGCCACGTCAACAATGGTCATCATTTGAGAAACTAAACTAATCATGTCATCTTGGTATTCCCCTGCCTGGATCTAGTTTATTATACCAACAACATTAACACCTTCCAAACTTATCGACGATATTGAACATATCCAATAATACAAAGATTAATTTAACATCACCGATGGAAAGTCATCTCTTCACATGACACAAGTGTCATTTCCCAAATTTTAGGGCGCCTATACAGAAACTTATTATTAAACGAAACATTTCTCAGTACAATGCGAAAAATGGTCCAGATTAATAACTCATACGATTATATGTACGTCTCCTGTGCAATCGATGTAGGTCGAACTTATGCTAAGGAAAACGATACATTGGAATGAAAACGATTGTTGCATAGGATTAAATCATCAGCGACACCACAACAATGAAAAGAAAAGATCACCTTTTACAACAGACATGCAATTCTAAAAAGGAAGTATGTGGCATTTCAAAAAATACAAACACTTCAATACGTGTGAGCCCCTCATTATAATCAATCGTTCGCAATTATCTTACTTCTAGCAACATATTGTTCATATAGAAAATACTTAATATACATTGTCGTGAAAAGCATTCTGATGCCATTACATATCGCATTGGATTTCTCACATACATATCTTATTGTGATAAATGTAACCATGGATCTAGCCATCAGGAGCACGATGTTCATGGTTTTAAGGTATATAGTGAATGTGTAGCGTCCATATCATGCATTCATGAAGGAAATCAAAAGAACATCATGTTCAACTTGCATGAGAACGTTAGTCAGACATATCTGTTACGAATAACAGCTGGAAAAAGTTGTGCAACATAAATGTGTTTTGAGAATGATTCACAACGTGTTCTATTTGTGGACAACCTGAGTCACCTTTGAGCATCAGTGTTCAATGTTTTAAAAAAATGACCATGAACTCGACAAAGCATGAAATAAAAACCAGAACAAGATCACAATGAAATAAGTAGACTTGAAATGTACATCAGAGACTGAAATTCACCTCCCTAATTTCTTCGTAGCTGGTGGTGATTGTGATAATCTGTATTTTTCACATTCCCATTTGTGGTAACATTTCAATAGGACTAGAAAAAAACATTTCGGTATCTTCGTATTCTTGAAGATTGTGTTACATTAATTTCAGACCCTACCGATGACAAATGGAGCTACAAGTGCATTCATCATTACATGATGTGTCTTAAATATGCAGTGGTCATGGTTCAGAAGTTCTCAGGATGGTATTGACAAAAAGTTCTGCAATATGATTCAAAACAAGGTACAGAACCTCCAGTAGTCACAGTTTATGGAACCGAACATATTTACATGACACTAGAACAAGCAAAGTTTAAATACTCCTTGCGTTTGCCTTTGAATATAATGCCTATAAGGTTTTGCATCACATAATTGACTAAATTCTATTTTCCACACTGTTTCAATACAGAAGCTATTCAACACGTTTTACTACCTCCCTCGTGTATCATATATTCATCATTTTACACTGTCCATATGTATAGAGAACCACAAAATGTATTATACGCTTGTTGCCAACTTAAAATAAAATGTTGCAATATTACCTATCTGATATGGTCATTCTAAGACAGTGTTGTAGAAACGCGTGAAAGTTATTCCTCGATCACGACGGTATTGCTCCCATGAAGGAAGATTTTACCGAAACTAAAGCGTGTGGATTAGACTATCGAAAGAAATATCCGAAACCATGCTATCCATCGTGCCCCACAAACCAGATAAGCAGTGATCTCTAGATCCTCCAGCTCAATAAAGTATGTAAAACTGAAGACAAATGGATGCAACATGCACGAAAAAATTGGTGAAGGAAACAAAACTGGTCGTCTTGCTTTAAATGGATGGGATTTTGAAAACTTTAAGATTGTCTTAGAATTCCAGTAATTGTTTTTGCTGGTTCTCTATTCTTTTTCTCAAGGAAGCCTGAAAAGTTCTTTCTCATAGTCCATTTAACAGCTGTACGAACAAACACACCATCGAATCCATAGGTTAGAAGGTTAAGAATACCGAAAACATTACTATCAACGTTTCAAAACTGATCCAGATTTCCATCAAATGGTCGAAAATTAGGAATAGATGGACATCTAACATTTGAATCCACGTCCCAGTTTGTTTGAACGATGAAACAATACGACACGCTTCCTCTACCTGTGCTGAAACGTGTAATCAAGACCAAAGTTGTCATCAAATTGATTAAGTAATACATTTTACAGAATCATGTGCGAGTGTTTAATTGTTTCATTGAATGCATCGTGGATACCGCTTGTTAAAAGTATATTAAATATGGTACTTTCCTGCCATTCAATAATCTCGAAAGTACGACAATTTTATTCCAGGAATATTTCCAACTATATCAACAAATTTAAAAATCTGAAACAAGAAGTCAGCTTCTATTCTTCTTTGTGTCAGACCCCAGAGGGGAATGGTAAATTGAAAGAAAGATATAAAACACAAGAATGTATCATTGTATAACACGTGGAAATAAACGAGGGAAGACGATCAATTGCTAAAGTCGTGTTGAATTATTTGTGCCGAAAATTGACGCAACGTCAAATATTACTTACAATGGAACAAGGGAAACTTATAAACACGTAGACATCATCCATGAAGATTTGATCTTGGTGAATTACCAAGATGTGGTAGGGTTAGCATCACTGATGAGTTTGGAAATGTCAACACTGCAACATACGTCACAGGTTATGCCCGTTTAAAATAGTATAGAATCTTGGAACCAAAACCAGATAGAATCATTTATTATGACACTAACATCTGTATGTACATCAATCGACCTGGTAGCAATGACCCAGACACTGAGGAAATCAAAACTGATTCTAACATTGGCAACTACGTACAAAATATAAATGTCAAATTTTGGACACTCAACTATTGTCTAAGGCAAACTTTAATGTTTTAAAAGAACCTTAAACTCCCGTACAATATAGAAATTTCTAGTTAAAACGTTGGAACCACATTTAAGTATACACTAACATAATCATCTAATGTTCCATTGAACTTTAGGAATAGTACATCAAATTGTCTATCAGAAGTCATCGTGTTCTGCTGATACAAATGTCTCACAGAGAAACCGGACATACCGAGTTTAAAGAAGCCAAACAATCATGCTTAGTACCTTGTTAATAATAATAATAATAATAATAATAATAATAATAATAATAATAATAATAATAATAATAATAATAATAATAATAATAATAATAATAATAATAGCTGGTTGAACTTTTAATGTTCACCAGCACAATGATGCTATTTGGCGCCATACAAAAGGTTACATTTTTTATTATTTAAGTGGAAAAATGTTTTATATTGACCAGCGATATGAACGATAAAATAGTGACGGTGATAAAAAAAGTAAAGTATCCCGCTCAACGGGAAGTGTAAATGATGTATGATAACGAAAACAGATGAAAGGTAATTAAAATCTAGCGAGGGATTATATATAACATGAAACTGTTCACGGTGATGGCATGAAAGCTATAACTTATGATATATATGTACTTCCTTCTGGAAATAGAAATTATAACTGTTTCAAATAACTCTCTATTGTCTTGCACATTGCTATAATGATTACGAGTAGGTTGGAGGTCGAAAAACTCCAGCATAAAATTCTTCACAGTGAATGATTCATTGCAAGATATGCACTCTTGTAAGTCTTCTCCTTTTAGTATATAGGAGTGGGTTAAATATGTATGGCCAATACGAATTCTTGCAATGACTACCTCCTCCCATCGAACATCTCTGTAGGAAGGGGTCCATTCTCCAAATGTTGCCTTCATGGCATAAAGTTTGTTATTCACGGCATCATTCTATGATGCCTGCCATTTCTGACGTAAACAGTCTTTGAATCAACGTTTAAAATCTGTATACGGTGTATTAAAATCACATGTTTCTAGTGACAGGGCCATTTTAGCAGCGCGGTATGCTTTATCATTACCTTTAATTCCAATATGACTGGGTAACCAACAGTATACTATATTGTGCGAGGTACTCAGCTCATTATGTTTAAGGAGAACATTGGTTAAAAATGGATTCTCCCGTTCTCTATTATGTAGTGACTGAATGAATCGGAGATACTGTTGATTAAAATAATTTGTTTTCAATGTATTGCAAAGAAAGGTCTATTGCGCTGATTTTGGTTGAAAATATTGACGTACCATTTGGCAAGCGAACTTTTATTTGTGTGTTTTCAAATAACAAACGATGCAGCAGCCTTTTCGTCATCTTTTAATGCATTAGTAAATATTTTTGTATAATTTTCAAACTGAGCAAGGAGTTCATGGTATGTGTTGTGGAAGATGTAAGGGTGTGTCTATGATTTTTTCCCATCGTGTAACGTGAAAAGTGCCTTTGGCTGCTAGAGTATCCAGGTAGATGTCTCGAAGGCAGTCGTTTTCAAAAGTTTCGAAAGATCAATTTGGGCACTTTCAAGAAATGGTGATATTCTAATGACAAAGGTAGGTGTGATGTTTGGTTTATTGTAATTCATGATTTTATATTTGTGATAAAAAAAGCCGAAAAGCTGGGTTCATAGGGTTGGATATTAATCTGAGAGCATATTGTGCGGAAAGCAACTGTCTACGTTGTGACAAAGATGGTTCATTCGCTTCAGAGAGTAGTCTATCACACGGGGATGTCTTAAATGCTCTCATTGCCAGTCTTATTCCCTGATTATGAATTGGGTCAAGCATTTTCAAATTGGACTTTCTAGCTGAACCATAGACAACGCATTTATAGTCTAGTTTCGAGCGGGTAAGCGTTCTGTATAAACTGAGTATGACTCTCTATCAGCAACCCACTCAGTGTGCGCTATTACTTTAAGTAAATCAAGAGTCTTCAAACATTTAGGTTACAAATTCCTCAGGTGTGGAGAAAAACACAGTTTTCTGTCGAAGATAATACCTAAGAGTTTTGTTTACTCAACAACTGGAAGAGGTGTTCCGTCCCGCGTGAGTTTAGGTCGATCATGTTGTCTACGTAAACGAAAAAAAAAATACAACCAAACAGTTTTTGACTTCGAGAATTTGAAACCATTGGTATTGACCCAATTTTGAATCTTGTTGATATATTGCTGGAATTGTCTTTTGATTGTATGCATATGCATGGAACGGTAACATATTAAAATGTTATCAACATATAGGGAGCAATCCACACCTGGAGTCAGACACTTGGTTATGATATTAATGTTTATGTTGAAAAGCATCACCGATACAATATTGCCATAGATTACGCCCATCTCTTGAGCATGCATATCAGAGAGGGGGAGACCACTCTTAACTTGAATTCCCTGTCCGAGAGGAAGTTTGATATAAACGAGGGCAGTCGGACTTTTATACCCAGATCGTTTAGGTCATTTTGTATTTCTTACTTCCATGTTGTGTCATTGGTCTTTTCGAAATCAAAGAAAACCGCTTCTAAATGTTCATTCTTGATGAAATCGTCGCGAATAAATGTTTCCAGTCTAACCAGATATTCATTGGTACTACGACCATAACAAAACCCACTTTGGAAAGGAGATATGAAATGTTTTCTTTCTAAATACCACACAAGTAGAGAATTAATCATGCGTTCTTTGATGTCCAGATGCAGCTAGTTAATGATTCAGGTTTTTAGTTGGTAGGATCTGTGCTATATTTGCCTGGTTTGGGAATTAGTATTACTATTGCTTCTTTCTAATTTTTTGGTACATGACAAGTAATCCATAAACCATTGAAGATTTCCAAAAGAACTTTTAAGGCTGATTCTGGAAGGTGTTTCAAAAGGTTTTAATGTTTATCATCCAGCCCAGCTGATGTATCATGGGTCTTATTCAAAATTCCATAAGTTCGGACAATGATAACGGTTGGTTATAACTCTCTGAATTATTAGATGTGAATTTCAACAATGTGTTTTCCCTTCCTACTTTAAGTCTTCAGAATGCTTCGGAATAATTAGACGATGATGAGATGTTTTGAGAAACAATCGGCAAGTACATTAGCTATTTCATGTTGTTTTTTTTTTATTAAAATTGTGGCTGACTGGCTTCAGATGTTGGAAGGAATTGTATGTTTCCTTTCCATTTATTTTTTTATTTTGCTGATCGTGTCACAAACTTTCTTTATTGATGAACGTTAGTTTAAAGTTGGTTCATATTTTTCCATGATGTTCTTTTACTTTCTTTAATCGAGCGGCGAGTTTTGGTGCGAAAATATTTGGGCGTTGCATGATTATTATTATTTTTTCATTGCTTCTCGGCGTTGTCTAATGGCTTTTTTTTACATTCTTTATTGATCCATGGTGTTTGGTTTATTTTACAATTTAAAGCGGACGTAGGAATAGATTTTTCGGCAATGTAAATTGTCTAATAGGATAATTATCGTTTAGGACGGTATTCCTGTTAAGTCTAGCTGTTAAAAGTGTTTCAAATTTGGCACAGTTTGCTTTTTCTATATTCCTCTATGGAATTATTATTATTATTATTATTATTATTATTATTATTATTATTATTATTATTATTATTATTATTATTATTATTATTATTATTATTATTATTATTATTATTGTTGTTGTTGTTGTTGTTGTTGTTGTTATCGTTGCTGCTGCTGTTAAGAAGAGATCTATCTGACCTGTGATTCACAATCGAGTGCAGCCATGACTTTAGATAACATACATTTACAACATTTGTCTAATGTCCTAAAATATGAAATATGACCTTTTGAGGGATTTTGTTGTTCCTATATATTCATAACACAATTACCGTCGCCAACGATGAATTGTACAACATAATTCGTTAGAAGCTAATTTTACTCTGGAGGAATCGTAAATATAACATACCAGTTTTTCGAAATGATAGTTTTTAATCTTCCTGGATTTGTCAGTGAATGGTTAATTGACCCTATACATGTAATTGTTTTGTTAATGTTCATTGTTATTTGCCTATTATACAGCCAATATAAATAAACCATAATTTAAAATAAACCAAAAATTAAAACCTTCGGGTACTCATTTAATAAATTTAGTTTTCAGTGATAAGTGTGAAAACAGTTATATATATATATATATATATATATATATATATATATATATATATATATATATATATATATATATATATATATATATATATATATATATATATATATATATATATATTGTATGTCGAAAACACTCACACTGGCGAATTAATACCTACATCTGAGCACGCTATGCTCGGTGCGTTCACGACGCCATGCAGCAAAATAAATTTTTAATTTATTTAGTTCAGTTCTTCTTAATTATTGGAATGGTTCATACTTTAAGGGTTGATGGTCCATTGTTCTTTTAAAATAATATTTGAAGAAGGTAAAGCTAATAACAATTTTGCTTTACTTTTTGTTGTATAGTGGGAAGCATAATGAGTTCGAAAAAAATATAAAACGATTGTGATTAGCATGTCTAGTGTATGCTTTTAATTTAAATTTTAAGGAAGGCGGGTGGTCTAATGATTTTTTTTATGTGGAATATAACAGTATGGGTGGTCCAGTGATTTTATGAACAAATGGATCATGGGTGGGGTGGGGATAAATCGCTTAACATTCTTGCTTGCTTGTTTAGTTTTGTTTTTGTTTGATTGGTATGGTTGAGTAGGAGTAGTCACTTCCTTTTAAATGTTTTTATCGTACAGTGGATATAGTGTTAGCATAAAAAATAAGATATATCGAATTAGCAAGGAACAATAAATGTTGATATTGGCATATCGTGGAATGGGGCTATATATTGACAAATAGAATAGAATAGGATATCTGAGCATTCTGGGTTTACTTTCGAGTATTAAATGTCATGACCTTTTTCAATATATTTCATTATTTTATAACATTTACATGTAAGGGATAATCAAAATTATGGCCTGACCAAATATTTTACAAATAAGCTCTGATCTTTCTCTGCCTTCATTTTGTCAGTGAATGAGAGATAAATGAGATAGAAGTGGTACCTAATCTGCTGAATATGTAAGCAGTGTTGTTTGTGAAGAGTCTTGAGGCGTGAATTGAATAAACATATTCTCATGATAATGCTTTTCAAGAAACATTTTACAAAATGCAACAGATCATGTGACACTTGTTCAAACAAAATTGTTAAAATTTGATGCATCCACTTTCCAACAACATGGTTTAAAAAACAATAAGGCAAACCATGTAAAAACATACTAATCAATTTCTATTACATGACGTACATGTACATATTCGCAATAATGTGCTAGCAGTTGAGATGTAATATGCACCAATATAATTCGGAAATTCTCTCCTATTCTGGATAATATTTTTGAATTAACTTGATTAAAAACCTGACTGTTCAGTTACGTCATTTTTGCGCTTCAACGAATTTAACTGACCAAAAAACATGCCTCACATATGTTAAATTATCTTTTGTTTATGATTTAATTTTTTGTAGGTAAAAATAGAAAATACTTTGATTTTGATTCGATAGCTAATTGTACACGTCTCGCCGAAACATTGTTAGTCTTGGCTTGGCATACTCTCCTGTCAGCTCAGAATTGCGGTGCACTTGTGTGAAATCATAAGGAAAAGCTCAGGTTACGGCTTTCGTACGCTTTTGGGTTACATGAAGTTTATATCAGTCAAGAAAAATGTTTACAGTTATGTATTACCTGTAGGAATATAAGTGATAGTTTTTATTCTTTTTATTTTTGCACCCAACGGGCTGAGCTATCTTGAATTTTTAAAAAGTTAATATAATTCTAGTAGGCTGTAATCGGGTCAAAAAACATATAAATTATAGCTTATATAACTTACACTAATGTGAACTTTATGTTATTCGTCTAGCCAAATGAAAGTTTTCATATCCGAACTGCATAATGCAATATAAACTATGTGGTAGGTAAAACTGGAAAGATAAAAAAAAATTACCAGTAACTATCCTGAATAAAACATTTTACAGGAATGAGATCGCATACATAGTATAATTATGGGTTAAATATTTTTAGTCCCTGGTACACATTTTGTGTAGACCTGCGTCACATATGGGTAAGATTATTCTCTCTCTCTCTCTCTCTCTCTCTCTCTCTCTCTCTCTCTCTCTCTCTCTCTCTCTCTCTCTCTCTCTCTCTCTCTCTCTCTCTCTTTCTCTCTCTCTCTCTCTCTCTCTCTCTCTCTCTCTCTCACACACACACACACACACACACACACACACATTGAGGTTGATGCTAACATAACAGACATTGAAAGTTTTTCTCATTTATTCAGCTGTTTTTGAGCGTTTCCCTTCGTGAGTTGTTGGGGTCATTAAGAGGCCTTTGGGATCAAGGACGAATAAAACTGCTTTTAAAGAGTATGCATAATTGACGCGTTATGCGCATAATTGTTTTCTACTCATTGAAGATATCAAAGGTCATTCAGAGTAAACAGTCGCCGTTTTAGGAGTCACCTTTGACAGTTATTTGTGCAAATAACACAGATATTAGGTAATTTATAAAAACTTTTATGTCACCTATAAATTTAGACCTAACAAATTCTTGCATTTCTTTGTCTTAAAAACTGTTTGTGACAAACATTAATGAACCCCCACTCTGAGCATGATATATTTCTACATTAACACCCTGCGACTTTGCACAAAGGGAAGTCACTCATTTAAAGTGTAAATAGATCTATATCAGGCTACAATTGCATATAAAAAGGGAACTAATTCATAATACAATCACACTCTATATTTATTATTCAAATTTACTGACGCGTTCGGAAATGTGAACAAATTATATGTATCCTTATATGCTCATGATGACTTGTGTAAATTTGGTTGAGGTCCGGTTAGATATGTCAATATAATGATTAGATCCATCTACAACCCATTTCTGAAATTTCGTCAGCGAAATTTCAGGAATGGATTATGTAGGCGTACTACTGGATATACATATTCGCTTACTTGCAAAACCAGCATATTTAACGCATTGACCTCCATTTTGTAAATATTTGAGCAGTTAATTGATGTTTTCAAAAGGAAAACCTACGTTTGTATTCGTTACCAGCAATCCATTATTTCCTCTAATAAGCTCCCAAAGATGTTGAATTATTGTAAGAAGCTAAAAATAGGTCATTTTCAGAAATTCGTCACTAGTAGTACTCAGTGTTTCATTATAATGTCATGGCGATAAAGGCGAATAATGCTACCCTTTTCAATCCTAATTTTATTTAACTGGAGTTTAGTTCTGAGAATTCGGATATATATATATATATATATATATATATATATATATATATATATATATATATATATATATATATATATATATATATATATATATATATACATATAAATACATACATATATATATATATATATATATATACATATATATATATATATATATATATATATATATATTACATAACATACAATCAAAAATAAGAAGAAGAGGTATTTGAAATGTTAGTTGGAGAACAGGTGCATAAAGGTACTGTGAAACCTGTCTGGAAAGGTAACTTAAAATTGTTTCCTTTTGCGACGTCATTCTTTACATGGTATATTATCTCTGATCGTCACATTTAGAAAAGGGGTTTGTTAATATTGTTCGTTAAGAGCAGGTACAAATAAGATTTTGCACTAAATTTACATGTTTTAATCATTATGACGGTTAAATCATCATCTTCAAATAAATTTGTGATTCTATCTTTAAGGCATAGTTCCATGTCGTTTAATTTTATATGCAGCTAACAGTGTATCAATCAATCAATCAATCAATCAATCAATCAATCAATCAATCAATCAATCAATCAATCAGCCTACCAATCAATCAACTAATCAATCATTTAATCTGTTAATCAGGCAAGTAATCGATGGATCAATCAATCAAACAATCAATCAATAAATCAGCCAATCAGTCACTTATTCAATGACCAATCAATCAACCAATTAATCAACCAATCAATGAATCAATCAAGTAATATATCAATCGATTGATCAATCAATGGATTGATCAATCAATTAATTAACTGGTTAATCAATCAATCAATCAATATATTAATAAATCGATCAATCTATCAATCGAACAATCAAGAGAGAGATAATAATTAATAAAAGTTTAAAAACATTTCTTTGTTCTGGTCTTTAAAAGTAAAGTCGGTTATTTGATGCATATATTAATAGTAACGGTCATCAAATTAATTCAATATACCAGCCTCAGAATGATAAGCCTTATCCAGATTCGTTAAAAAAAGTGCAAAAAAGAGAGAAAATACATTCGAGACAGGTACCTCTATTTTCGGATTTATTTTGATAGATTCCACAAATTTACACAAATCTAACGTTTACTGCTCGTGATTGCATATTATACTCACCCGAGTGATTGTGTGGGGTGATGCACTATATTCACCCGAGTGTTTGTGTGGGGTGATGCATTCTATTCACCCGAATGTTTGTGTGCGGTGATGCATTCTATTCACCCGAGTGTTTGTGTGGGGTGATGCATTATATTCACCCGAGTGTTTGTGTGGGGTGATGCATTATATTCACCCGAGTGTTTGTGTGGGGTGATGCATTATATTCACCCGAGTGTTTGTGTGGGGTGATACCTTATATTCACCCGAGTGTTTCTGTGGGGTGATGCATTATATTCCCCCGAGTGTTTGTTTGGGGTGATACATTATATTCACCCGAGTGTTTATGTGGGGTGATGCATTATATTCACCCGAGTGTTTGTGTGGGGTGATACATTATATTCACATGAGTGTTTGTGTGTGTGATGCCTTATATTTACCCGAGTGTTTCTGTGAGGTGATGCATTATATTCACCCGAGTGTTATTTTTGGGGTGATCCATTATATTAACCCGAGTGTTTGTGTGGGGTGATGCCTTATATTCACCCGAGCTTTTTTGTGGGGTGATGCATTATATTCACCCGAGTGTTTCTCTGGGGTAATATATTATATTCACCTGAAAGTTTGTGTGGGGTATTGCCTTATATTCACCCGAGTGTTTCTGTGAGGTGATGCATTATATTCACCCGAGTGTTATTTTTGGGGTGATGCGTTATATTAACCCGAGGGTTTCTGTGGGGTGATGCCTTATATTCACCCGAGTTTTTGTGTGGGGTGATGCATTATATTCGCCTGAGTGTTTCTGTGGGGTGATACATTATATTCACCCGAGTGTTTGTGTGGGGTGTTGGCTTATATTCACCCGAGTGTTTCTGTGAGGTGATTCATTATATTCACCTGAGTGTTTGTTTCAGAATGAAAAATATTATGAACAGTTAAACAGCAATTACAGAGAAATCATAAGCTATGTGTTATCTTCTTTACCACGTAAATGTCATTGGTATTGCGTACCATAATCACATAATTCAGTTATGCATAACATATAATAACTGAAAAAGAAAACAAGGACTATACAAATTAAATATGCAGAACAATATGGACATTAAATTACATTAATACATTATCTGCGTCCACTTTTAGTTTTAATACGCCCGGATACAATATGCCATGAGAACTTTACAATTGCTTGCGTTCGTGTCAAATGGCTTCGATTTGGCTTAAAAGAAACGTGTTTTGAAGATCATAACAAAGATATCAGCAGATAACGAATCAAATGTATGCTTCAATAACGATAAGGTAGCGAGCGGTGTAAAAAAGACGCAAAAATGGTCTGCAAAAAAGGTGTATCATATTATTTAAAAGCAAGGTCTGTTATTTGATGCATATATCAGAGAGCAAACTTGCTGATATCTGTTCAAAACTATGACAAATGGCAAGCTAATAATACAAGCAAGAATTTTATATATCTAACAATTGTTTGCGGCTAATACATAAAATAGGTTTTTTCTGTGCGTATTAATTTTTTGTTAAATTATTTTGCTGCATTAATTAGATTAAGGTAACTTAGCCACTTCAGTGTTTGCATGGGGTACAACCCTTGCTCACTGAACTCGCAATAAGAAGCTAACAAACTTTTGTTCAAACTTAATTAATATTTTAATTATTTTAATGGTCCCTTTCAATTTGGAATTATGAAGATCACGTTTGTTTAAAAATGTTTGAAAAATAAAAAGATAGACTGGCTAACGTTTTGGGATTTTCGACTAAATATTTGTTTTGGTAAGAAGAGTGCTGGTTTTGCAAGAAGCTTAAGGTGGGTGCCAAGTGTTTGTTTTTTAATTGAAATTTTGAGGTACACCGGTGGCATAGAGATTTTATTTCATTTGGAGTATAGCAGTATGGATATACCAGTGTGTTCCTGATAAAAATTGATCACCGGAGTGGATAGTATATTACCTTTGTTTTCTTTGTCTAATTTTGCATTTTATTTGATGGAGGATTGGGTAGTTCTGCTTGTTTTTAAATGCTACCATTGTTGGCGAAATGTGAATTGGTTTAAAAAAAGAACATGGAACAAGCCATGAAAATATATGATCAAAAATGTTGGTTTTATCATGTGGGTGTAAGATGTTAGATTTTGACAAATATAAAAGGATAGGATGTCCCAAAATTCTGGGTCTATACAGTACTTTCTGACAATTATTTTCTTGATTGCCTACAATATATTTCATTATTTTGCAACATTAATGTGTAAGCCATGATGTTATACAGTTTAAAAGCCTGGCCACACTTACCTGCTATACACAAGTTTCTGATATATATTTGCCTTCTTTTGTCGGTCCATCTTCAGGGAGTGAGAGTTGAATGAGATATACAAGACTTGCTACACAATCTGTTTCCTCGATGAATGGGGAAATGTTCTCACTATGATTCATTTGTATGCACTTTAAAAAATATTTTGAAAAATGCAAGAAAATCACATAGTCACATTAAATCTAAATTATTAAAAAGATCAACATCTCAACGTTTTTTAACAGGGTTTATAAAAATATGGCCAACCATACAGGAACAAACTGAACGAATTCTGACCCACCAAATCACACATGTCTATATTCTCAGAAATGCATTTTGCAGTAGAGTTAACATGTTCATGAATACAATTTAAGTTCTCTCGCGATGTGATTCTTTTGAGATGCACTTTTTTTTTGTTAAATTTTATTTTTTCAATTACGTAAGCTTTTGATTTTCATAATTATTCAATGAACAAATAAAATATGCCGCAAATTTTGATTTTATTATCTCTTGCTTGTTTATTGTTTTCAATTATATTGAAGAAACGAAAGAGAAATTGGTTGATTCTAAATAGATATTTTTTTGTAGACGTCTCGTTGAAAACATGCTTATACGTAGTAAATTGCCCTGTCAAGATTTGCCTAACGGTTTTCGAACGCAAGTGTGTTAAACGAGTCTATGCCAGTTTGCAAAAATAGATTTTTTGTATTATCAGCAGGCATTAAGTGATCTTTGTCTTCCTCCATCCAATAGTTATCTCGAAGTTTTACTTGGCTATGACATCTCTATCTTAACAGAAGTTATTCAAGGTCACATGACAACTTATCAGTATAGTTCATATATACAACACTCCTTTGAGATTTAAGTTCAATTTGTCACTAGTTATAGTCACAAAATTGTTTCCGGATCCGACCTGAATACCGAACTATGAATTATGTCCTAGGTAGACAGGTATGCGAGTGGCTGAAAAGAAATAAATATGCTAAATACACATGCATCATAGGATTACGACCGCAGACAAATATCTACAAAGCTTGAACATGTGTCGTCCCTGGTGCTTATTTGGACCTCAGATTACTTAGCCTGGCCGCACAAATGAGGAAGATTGTTTTTCATTTGGCCTTTAACAAATGGAATTAACTCAGTCCGGTTTGTGAAATATGTATATGTTTCATATTTCGACTGCTCCATCCACCCTCACCCCACCCCTCTCTCTCTCTCTCTCTCTCTCTCTCTCTCTCTCTCTCTCTCTCTCACACACACACACACACACACACACACACACACACACACACACACACATTCAGCTTTGTGCTAACGTAACGGACGTTGAAGGTTTTTCTGTTTTATTCTGTTGTTTTTGAGCGTTTTCCTTCTTAAGTTGTTGGGGTCAATAAAAGGCCTTTGGGATCACGGACGAATAAAACTGCTTTTAAAGAGTATGCATAATTGACGCGTTATGCGCAAAATTGTTTTCTACTCATTGAAGATATCAAAGGTCATTCAGAGTAAACAGTCGCCGTTTTAGGAGTCACCTTTGACAGTTATTTGTGCAATAGCACATATATTAGGTAATTTATAAAAACTTTTATGTCATCTATAAATTTAGACCTAACAAATTCTTGCATTTCTTTGTCTTAAAAACTGTTTGTAACAAACATTAATGAACCCCCACTCTGAGCATGATATATTTCTACATTAACACCCTGCGACTTTGCACAAAGGGAAGTCACTCATTTAAAGTGTAAATAGATCTATATCAGGCTACAATTGCATATAAAAAGGGAACTAATTCATAATACAATCACACTCTATTTATTATTCAAATTTACTGACGCGTTCGGAAATATGAACGAAGTATATGTATCCTTATATGCTCATGTTGACTTGTGTAAATTTGGTGGAGGTCCGGGTTAGATATGTCAATATAATGATTAGATCCATCTACAACCCATTTCTGAAATTTCATCAGCGAAATTTTAGAAATGGATTATGTAAGCGTATTACTTGATGTACGTATTCGCATCACAGCAATACCGGCATATTTAACGCCTTGACCTCCATATTTTAAATATTTGAGCGGTTATTGATGTTTTTCAGAAGGAAAACCTACGTTTGTAATTCGTTACCAGCAATCCATTAATTTCCTCTAATAAGCTCCCAAAGATGTTGAATTATTGTAAGAAGCTAAAAAAAAAATAGGTCATTTTCAGAAATCCGTCACTAGTAGTACTCATTGTTTCATTATAATGTCATGCCGACAAGGGTGAATAATGCTACCCTTTTCAATCCTAATCCCGGAGTTTAGTTCTGATAATTCGGATACATATAACTGTATTATATAACATACAATCAAAAATAAGAATAACAGGTATTCAAAATGTTAGTTGCAGAACAGGTGCATAAAGGTACTTTGAAACCTGTCTGGAAAGATAACTTAAAATTGTGTCCTTTTGCGACGCCATTCTTTACATGGAATATTATCTCTGATCGTCACATTTAGAAAAGGGGTTTGTCAATATTGTTCGTTAAGAGCAGGTACAAATAAGACTTTGCACTAAATTTACATATTTTATTCATTTTAATAGTTCAATCATCATCGTTACATAAATTTGTGATTCTATCTTTAAGGCATAGTTTCATGTCCTTTAACTTTATATGTGGCTAACAGCTTCTCAGTCAATCAATCAATCAACAATCAATCAATCAACCAATCAATCAATCAAACAGCCTACCAATAAATTGACTAATCAATCAATTAATCTGTTAATCAGGCAAGTAATCAATGGATCAATCAAACAAACAATCAATCAATAAATCAGCTAATCAATCACTTAACCGATAATCAATCAATCAATCAATCAATCAATCAACCAATAGATCAACCAATCGATGAATCAATCAATTAGTATATCAATTGATCGATGAATCAATCGATTGATCAATCAATAAACTGGTTAATCAATCAATCAATATATTAATAAATCGATCAATCTATCAATCGATTATTTAAAAGCAAAGTCTGTTATTTGATGAATATTTTAACAGTAACGGTCATCAAATTAATTCAACATACCAGCCTCAGAATGATAATGCTTATCCAGATTCGTTCAATAAAGTGCAACAAAAAAGAGAGAATACATTCGACTGTACCGCTAATTCAGATTTATTTTGAAAGATTCCACAAATTTACATAAATCTAAGGTTTACTGCTCGTGATTGCATATTATATTCACCCGAGTGTTTGTGTGGGGAGATGCATTATATTCACCCGAGTGTTTGTGTGGGATGGTGCATTATATTCACCCGAGTGTTTGTGTGGGGTGATACATTATATTCACCCGAGTGTTTGTGTGGGGTGATGCATTATATTCACACGGGTGATTGTGTGGGGTGATGCATTATATTCACCCGAGTGTTTGTTTGGGGTGATGCCTTATATTCACCTTAGTGTTTGTGTGGGGTGATGCATTGTATTCACCGAATTTTTTTGTGGGGTGATGCATAGACAGGAATGGCAGAGTCTGCATATCTTGCTCAGATCAGTCGTGCGTGTGAATTCCTCTCATGATATAGTGTTACGAGTCTATGATATTTAAGTCAAAAAAGGAGCCACAACGTTTTTTAAAATTCAAAAAATAATTTACTTCTATTGAACATAAAGTGAAAACCTAAAACGAATTTACAGTATTGTGAATTGAATTAAAATAATCCTTAACGTTCTATCACAAGTCCAAATGTAAGAACTTCCCACTGAATTCCAGTAGTATTAGCAAAAAAATTCATAAATATTGAGAGTGCTGATGTGACTGGTCTCACACGTGCTAATGTGCAAAAAGCCTGGATTGTGGCGATGTACTAATCCAAAATGTCCTTGCCTTAACTCACTATAATTACAGTCCAGTATAAATTATCACATTCGTATCCTTGAATATACACCAATTAAAAACTAAACAACGATTTTCTAGAATACTTTATTACTAGAATTCCTTTCTGAAACTTCTAACTGAAAATCAATGCCTTTTACTCAAAGAAGTAACATTCAAAGAAAATAGACGTAAACGCAATTAAAAAAAAGTATGTTTATCTTCTTACACGAAATGTCATGTATGCGTACCATAATCACATATTCATTACAAATATAATAATGAAAGAACAAGCTATAAAATTAATTGCAGACAATGACATTAAATAATTAATACATTATCGCGTCACTTTATTTTAATACCGATAATATGCTGAGAACTTACAATTGCGTGTGTCAATGGCTTCGATTGCTTAAGAAATGTTGAGTCATAACAGATTCAGAGATAACGAATCAAGTATGCTTCATAACGTAAGGACGAGCGTGAAAAAGCAAATGTCTGCAAAAAAGGTTATCATAATTTAAAGCAGGCTGTTTTGAGCTATAAACAACTTCTGATACTGTCAACTAGACAAAGAGCAAACAAGCAAGATTTATCACATTGTTGCGCTAATCATAAAATAGGTTTTTTGCGTATTATTTTTGTAAATTTTGCTGATTATTAATTAGGACTTAGCCTCAGGTTTGCATGGGTACAACCTGTCACGAACTGCAATAGAGCTAAAAACTTTGTTCACATATAGATTTAATATTTAAGGTCCTTCATGAATAAAGATCAC
Organism: Potamilus streckersoni; assembly: GCA_016746295.1. Taxonomy (NCBI): domain Eukaryota; kingdom Metazoa; phylum Mollusca; class Bivalvia; order Unionida; family Unionidae; genus Potamilus; species Potamilus streckersoni. Next base: position 48,833 of record JAEAOA010001629.1, read on the forward strand.
TTTGTTAAAGTTTGAAAAAAAGAAGAGGCAAGTTTGATTCGAAATATTGTTTGGTAAAAGGTGTGGTTTTCAGAAGCTAAGGGTGCCAAGTGTTTTTTTTATTGAATTTGGGTACCGGTGGATGAGATTTATTCATTTGGAGTATGCAGTATGGATACCGTGTGTTCTGATAAATGACACCGGTGTGGATTATACTTGTCTTTGTCTATTTTGCATTTTTTGAGATTGGGTATTGTGTTTAATGCTACCATGTGCAAATTGATGTTAAAAAACATGAACAAGCTGAAATTATGACAAATTTGTTTTACTGTGTAAGTAGATTTTGACAATAAAAGGAAGGATGCCAAATTCTGGTTAACACTTCTGACATTTTTTTTGATGCTAAATATTCATTATTTGCAATAATGGTAGCCATGATTATACGTTAAAGCTGCAACACTGCTACACAGTTGTTATATTTCCTTCTTTTTCTCCTCTCAGGAGGAGTGAATGAGATATACAAGATTCACACTCTGTTCCCGAGAATGGAAATGTCTCACTATGATCATTGTATGCACTTAAAAATTTTTTAAATCAGAAAATCATGTCACATTAATCTAAATATTAAAACAATTCAGTTTTAAGGTTTATAAAATATGGCAACATACAGAACAAATGAACGAATCTGACCAACCATTTATTCAAATGCATTTGCAGTAAGTTACTGTTCATGAATACAATTAATCTCCCGTTGATCTTTTGAATGACTTGTAAATTTTTTCATCGTAAGCTTGATTTTCATATATCAAGAACAAATAAAATATCCGCAATTGATTTATTATCTCTTGTGTTTTTTTTCAATTATGAAGAACAAGAGAATTGATTCAAATAGTATTTTTGTGACGTCGTTAACTGCTAACTAATTGCCTGTCATTTGCCTACGTTTTCAAGCATTTTAATCTATCATTGCAAATAATTTTTGTATTATCCAGCTTAGGTGATCTTTTTCTCCATCAATAGGTTATTCGAAGTTATGCTAATCTCTATTTACAGAATTATCAGTCACAGCAATATTTGTCATATATAACATCCTTTGAGATTTAGTTCATTGCATTTAGTCACAAAATTGTTCGGATCCGACCGAAACCAACTTAATATGTCTATGCAGTGCGAGTGCGAAAATATACTAATACACATGCATCAAGATTACGACGCAACAAATATCTACAAACTTGACAGTGTGTCCTGGTGCTTTGGACTAGTCTTAGCTGCCAATGAGGAAGTTTTCTGCCTTTAACAATGGAATAACTCAGTCGGTTGTAATTGTATTTCATATTCGTGCTCATCACCTCACCCACCCTCTCTCTTCTCTCTCTCTCTTCTCTCTCCCACACACACACACACAAATACTTGTGCTAACTACGGACGTTGAGGTTTTCTTTTTTGTGTTTTTGAGTTTCCTTCTTAATTTGGGTCATAAAGCCTTGGATCACGAGATAACTGCTTTTAAAGGTATGATAATGAGCGTTTGCGCAATTGTTTTTCCATTGAGATCAAGTATCAATAAACACGGTTGGATCACTTAGTTATGTGCATGCACATATATTAGGTAATTTATAAAAACTTTTCATCTATAAATTAGCTAACAAATCTTGCATTTGTCTAAACTTTTGTAACAAACTTAAGACCCCATTGAGCATATAATTTCTACATAACACCTGCACTTGCAAAAGGATCATCATTAAGTAATAGATCTTAGGTACATTGATTAAAGGGAACTATTCATAATACATACACTCTTTATTATTCAAATTTGACCGTCGAAATATGAACGAGTATATTATCCTTATATGCATTTGACTTGGTATTGTGAGTCGGTTAGATATGTTATGATTAGTCCTCTACAACATTCTGAAATTCACGCGAAATTTGAAGTTAGTACTATTTGTGTCAATCGCTATCAAACAGATTTAACGCTTGACCCTTTTTAAATTGAGCGTTAATTGTGTTAAAGGAACACGTGTATTCGTTACAGCAACTTTTTCTTATAGCTCCCAAGATTTGATATTGTAGAGTAAAGGTCATTTCAGAATCGTCTAGTACTCATTTTCATTAATGTCATGCCGCAGGATAGTACCTTTCATCTAATCGGATTGTTTGATATTCGTACATACTTATTTTAACTCAATCAAAAATAAGAACAGTATAAAGTATTGAGAACAGTCATAAGGACTTGACCTGTCTGAAAATACTTAAATGTGTCTTTGCGACGCATTCTTTACTGGATATTATCTTGTCGCATTTAAAGGGTTTGTCATATTTCGTAGAGCATAATAGTTGCTAATTATATTTTATATTTATAGTCAATCACTCGTACTAAATTGTGATTTATCTTTAAGCTAGTTTCATGCTTTAACTTTATATTGGAACAGCTCTCTCAATCAATCAATCACATACAATCACAATCATCATCAACAGCCTACATAAATGATATCAACAATTAATTGTTAATCAGCAAGTAATCAGGATCAACAACAACATCAATCAATAATAGCTATCAATACTTACCATATCAATCAATCATCAATCACTACCAATGATAACATGTGACATCATTATATCAATTGATCGTGATCATGATGAATCAAAAGTTAACAATCAATCATAATTAAAATCGTCAATCTATCAATCGTTTAAAAGCAAATGTTATTTGTGAATTTTACAGTACGTCATCAATTATTCACATACCACCTAATGTAATGCTTATCCATCGTTCATAAGTGCAACAAAAAGAGAGAATACATCGAGGCATTACCTCTTTTCAGATTTATTGAAAGATTCCACAATTACATAACTAAGGTTTACTGTCGGATTGCATTTATCACGAGTTTTGTGGGGAGATGCTTATCACCCAGTGTTTGTTGGTGGTGATAATCACCAGTGTTTGTGGGGTGATACTTATTCACGAGTTTTTGGGTAATTATATTCACAGGTGATTGTTGGGGTGTCATTATATCACCCGAGTGTTTGTTGGGGTGTCCAATCCTAGTGTTTGTGTGGTGATATGTATTCACGATTTTTGTGGGTGCTGAGATGGCAAGTCTCATATCTTGTCAATCGTCTGCGTGTGAATTCCTTCATGATATAGTGTCGAGTCTATGAATTTAAGTCAAAAGGGCACAACGTTTTTTAATCAAATAATTACTTCTATGACAAGTGAAAACTAAAGATAAAAAAAAAAAAAAAAAAAAAAAAAAAAAAAAAAAAAAAAAAAAAAAAAAAAAAAAAAAAAAAAAAAAAAAAAAAAAAAAAAAAAAAAAAAAAAAAAAAAAAAAAAAAAAAAAAAAAAAAAAAAAAAAAAAAAAAAAAAAAAAAAAAAAAAAAAAAAAAAAAAAAAAAAAAAAAAAAAAAAAAAAAAAAAAAAAAAAAAAAAAAAAAAAAAAAAAAAAAAAAAAAAAAAAAAAAAAAAAAAAAAAAAAAAAAAAAAAAAAAAAAAAAAAAAAAAAAAAAAAAAAAAAAAAAAAAAAAAAAAAAAAAAAAAAAAAAAAAAAAAAAAAAAAAAAAAAAAAAAAAAAAAAAAAAAAAAAAAAAAAAAAAAAAAAAAAAAAAAAAAAAAAAAAAAAAAAAAAAAAAAAAAAAAAAAAAAAAAAAAAAAAAAAAAAAAAAAAAAAAAAAAAAAAAAAAAAAAA
>JAEAOA010001629.1:57500-86337 GCA_016746295.1 Potamilus streckersoni
CCTCAGAATGATAATGCTTATCCAGATTCGTTCAATAAAGTGCAACAAAAAAGAGAGAAAATACATTCGAGGCATGTACCTCTATTTTCAGATTTATTTTGAAAGATTCCACAAATTTACATAAATCTAAGGTTTACTGCTCGTGATTGCATATTATATTCACCCGAGTGTTTGTGTGGGGAGATGCATTATATTCACCCGAGTGTTTGTGTGGGATGGTGCATTATATTCACCCGAGTGTTTGTGTGGGGTGATACATTATATTCACCCGAGTGTTTGTGTGGGGTGATGCATTATATTCACACGGGTGATTGTGTGGGGTGATGCATTATATTCACCCGAGTGTTTGTTTGGGGTGATGCCTTATATTCACCTTAGTGTTTGTGTGGGGTGATGCATTGTATTCACCGAATTTTTTTGTGGGGTGATGCATAGACAGGAATGGCAGAGTCTGCATATCTTGCTCAGATCAGTCGTGCGTGTGAATTCCTCTCATGATATAGTGTTACGAGTCTATGATATTTAAGTCAAAAAAGGAGCCACAACGTTTTTTAAAATTCAAAAAATAATTTACTTCTATTGAACATAAAGTGAAAACCTAAAACGAATTTACAGTATTGTGAATTGAATTAAAATAATCCTTAACGTTCTATCACAAGTCCAAATGTAAGAACTTCCCACTGAATTCCAGTAGTATTAGCAAAGAAATTCATAAATATTGAGGGTGCTGATGTGACTGGTCTCACACGTGCTAATGTGCAAAAAGCCTGGATTGTGGCGATGTACTAATCCAAAATGTCCTTGCCTTAACTCACTATAATTACAAATAATGTTCCAGTATAAAAATTGTATTCAGCACTTCGTAATTCCTTTTGAATAAATATATCCAGCCAAATTAAAAACTGAACACAACAGATTTTCTAGAATACTTTATTAACTTAATGGAAAATTTCCTTTCTGAAACTTTCTAAGCTGAAAATCAAAACTGCACTTTTAACTCAAACTGAAGTAAACATGTTCAGAATGAAAAATATTATGAACAGTTAAACAGCAATTACAGAGAAATATAAGCTATGTGTTATCTTCTTTACCACGTAAATGTCATTGGTATTGCGTACCATAATCACATAATTCAGTTATGCATAACATATAATAACTGAAAAAGAAAACAAGGACTATACAAATTAAATATGCAGAACAATATGGACATTAAATTACATTAATACATTATCTGCGTCCACTTTTAGTTTTAATACGCCCGGATACAATATGCCATGAGAACTTTACAATTGCTTGCGTTCGTGTCAAATGGCTTCGATTTGGCTTAAAAGAAACGTGTTTTGAAGATCATAACAAAGATATCAGCAGATAACGAATCAAATGTATGCTTCAATAACGCTAAGGTAGCGAGCGGTGTAAAAAAGACGCAAAAATGGTCTGCAAAAAAGGTGTATCATATTATTTAAAAGCAAGGTCTGTTATTTGATGCATATATCAGAGAGCAAACTTGCTGATATCTGTTCAAAACTATGACAAATGGCAAGCTAATAATACAAGCAAGAATTTTATATATCTAACATTGTTTGCGGCTAATACATAAAATAGGTTTTTTTCTGCGTATTAATTTTTTGTTATATTATTTTGCTGCATTAATTAGATTAAGGTAACTTAGCCACTTCAGTGTTTGCATGGGTACAACCCTTGCTCACTGAACTCGCAATAAGAAGCTAACAAACTTTTGTTCACACTTAATTAAGATTTTAATTATTTTAAGGGTCCCTTTTCAATTTGGAATTATGAAGATCACGTTTGTTTAAAAATGTTTGAAAAATAAAAAGATAGACTGGCTAACGTTTTGGGATTTTCGACTAAATATTTGTTTTGGTAAGAAGAGTGCTGGTTTTGCAAGAAGCTTAAGGTGGGTGCCAAGTGTTTGTTTTTAATTGAAATTTTGAGGTACACCGGTGGCATAGAGATTTTTATTTTCATTTGGAGTATAGCAGTATGGATATACCAGTGTGTTCCTGATAAAAATTGATCACCGGTGTGGATAGTATATTACCTTTGTTTCTTTGTCTAATTTTGCATTTTATTTGATGGAGGATTGGGTAGTTCTGCTTGTTTTTAAATGCTACCATTGTGTGGCGAAATGTGAATTGGTTTAAAAAAAGAACATGGAACAAGCCATGAAAATATATGATCAAAAATGTTGGTTTTATCATGTGGGTGTAAGATGTTAGATTTTGACAAATATAAAAGGATAGGATGTCCCAAAATTCTGGGTCTATACAGTACTTTCTGACAATTATTTTCTTGATTGCCTACAATATATTTCATTATTTTGCAACATTAATGTGTAAGCCATGATGTTATACAGTTTAAAGCCTGGCCACACTTACCTGCTATACACAAGTTCTGATATATATTTGCCTTCTTTTGTCGGTCCATCTTCAGGGAGTGAGAGTTGAATGAGATATACAAGACTTGCTACACAATCTGTTTCCTCGATGAATGGGGAAATGTTCTCACTATGATTCATTGTATGCACTTTAAAAATATTTTTAAAAATGCAAGAAAATCACATAGTCACATTAAATCTAAATTATTAAAAAGATCAACATCTCAGCGTTTTTTTAACAGGGTTTATAAAAAATATGGCCAACCATACAGGAACAAACTGAACGAATTCTGACCCACAAAACACATTTCTATATTCTCAGAAATGCATTTTGCAGTAGAGTTAACATGTTCATGAATACAATTTAAGTTCTCTCGCGATGTGGATTCTTTTGATGATGCACTTTTTTTTGTTAAAATTTATTTTTCAATTACGTAAGCTTTGATTTTCATAATTATTCAATGAACAAATAAAATATGCCGCAAATTTGATTTTATTATCTCTTGCTTGTTTATGTTTTCAATTATATTGAAGAAACGAAAGAGAAATTGGTTGATTCTAAATAGATATTTTTTTGTAGACGTCTCGTTGAAAACATGCTTATACGTAGTAAATTGCCCTGTCAAGATTTGCCTAACGGTTTTCGAACGCAAGTGTGTTAAACGAGTCTATGCCAGTTGCAAAAATAGATTTTTGTATTATCAGCAGGCATTAAGGTGATCTTTGTCTTCCTCCATCCAATAGGTTATCTCGAAGTTTACTTGGCTATGACATCTCTATCTTAACAGAAGTTATTCAAGGTCACATGACAACTTATCAGTATAGTTCATATATACAACACTCCTTTGAGATTTAAGTTCAATTTGTCACTAGTTATAGTCACAAAATTGTTTCCGGATCCGACCTGAATACCGAACTATGAATTATGTCCTAGGTAGACAGGTATGCGAGTGGCTGAAAAGAAATAAATATGCTAAATACACATGCATCATAGGATTACGACCGCAGACAAATATCTACAAAGCTTGAACATGTGTCGTCCCTGGTGCTTATTTGGACCTCAGATTACTTAGCCTGGCCGCACAAATGAGGAAGATTGTTTTTCATTTGGCCTTTAACAAATGGAATTAACTCAGTCCGGTTTGTGAAATATGTATATGTTTCATATTTCGACTGCTCCATCCACCCTCACCCCACCCCTCTCTCTCTCTCTCTCTCTCTCTCTCTCTCTCTCTCTCACACACACACACACACACACACACACACACACACACACACATTCAGCTTTGTGCTAACGTAACGGACGTTGAAGGTTTTTCTGTTTTATTCTGTTGTTTTTGAGCGTTTTCCTTCTTAAGTTGTTGGGGTCAATAAAAGGCCTTTGGGATCACGGACGAATAAAACTGCTTTTAAAGAGTATGCATAATTGACGCGTTATGCGCAAAATTGTTTTCTACTCATTGAAGATATCAAAGGTCATTCAGAGTAAACAGTCGCCGTTTTAGGAGTCACCTTTGACAGTTATTTGTGCAATAGCACATATATTAGGTAATTTATAAAAACTTTTATGTCATCTATAAATTTAGACCTAACAAATTCTTGCATTTCTTTGTCTTAAAAACTGTTTGTAACAAACATTAATGAACCCCCACTCTGAGCATGATATATTTCTACATTAACACCCTGCGACTTTGCACAAAGGGAAGTCACTCATTTAAAGTGTAAATAGATCTATATCAGGCTACAATTGCATATAAAAAGGGAACTAATTCATAATACAATCACACTCTATATTTATTATTCAAATTTACTGACGCGTTCGGAAATATGAACGAAGTATATGTATCCTTATATGCTCATGTTGACTTGTGTAAATTTGGTGGAGGTCCGGTTAGATATGTCAATATAATGATTAGATCCATCTACAACCCATTTCTGAAATTTCATCAGCGAAATTTTAGAAATGGATTATGTAAGCGTATTACTGGATGTACATATTCGCTTACCTGCAAAACCAGCATATTTAACGCATTGACCTCCATATTTTAAATATTTGAGCGGTTAATTGATGTTTTCAGAAGGAAAACCTACGTTTGTATTCGTTACCAGCAATCCATTATTTCCTCTAATAAGCTCCCAAAGATGTTGAATTATTGTAAGAAGCTAAAAATAGGTCATTTTCAGAAATCCGTCACTAGTAGTACTCATTGTTTCATTATAATGTCATGCCGACAAGGGTGAATAATGCTACCCTTTTCAATCCTAATCCCGGAGTTTAGTTCTGATAATTCGGATACATATAACTGTATTATATAACATACAATCAAAAATAAGAATAACAGGTATTCAAAATGTTAGTTGCAGAACAGGTGCATAAAGGTACTTTGAAACCTGTCTGGAAAGATAACTTAAAATTGTGTCCTTTTGCGACGCCATTCTTTACATGGAATATTATCTCTGATCGTCACATTTAGAAAAGGGGTTTGTCAATATTGTTCGTTAAGAGCAGGTACAAATAAGACTTTGCACTAAATTTACATATTTTATTCATTTTAATAGTTCAATCATCATCGTTACATAAATTTGTGATTCTATCTTTAAGGCATAGTTTCATGTCCTTTAACTTTATATGTGGCTAACAGCTTCTCAGTCAATCAATCAATCAACAATCAATCAATCAACCAATCAATCAATCAAACAGCCTACCAATAAATTGACTAATCAATCAATTAATCTGTTAATCAGGCAAGTAATCAATGGATCAATCAAACAAACAATCAATCAATAAATCAGCTAATCAATCACTTAACCGATAATCAATCAATCAATCAATCAATCAATCAATCAATCAACCAATAGATCAACCAATCGATGAATCAATCAATTAGTATATCAATTGATCGATGAATCAATCGATTGATCAATCAATAAACTGGTTAATCAATCAATCAATATATTAATAAATCGATCAATCTATCAATCGATTATTTAAAAGCAAAGTCTGTTATTTGATGAATATTTTAACAGTAACGGTCATCAAATTAATTCAACATACCAGCCTCAGAATGATAATGCTTATCCAGATTCGTTCAATAAAGTGCAACAAAAAAGAGAGAAAATACATTCGAGGCATGTACCTCTATTTTCAGATTTATTTTGAAAGATTCCACAAATTTACATAAATCTAAGGTTTACTGCTCGTGATTGCATATTATATTCACCCGAGTGTTTGTGTGGGGAGATGCATTATATTCACCCGAGTGTTTGTGTGGGATGGTGCATTATATTCACCCGAGTGTTTGTGTGGGGTGATACATTATATTCACCCGAGTGTTTGTGTGGGGTGATGCATTATATTCACACGGGTGATTGTGTGGGGTGATGCATTATATTCACCCGAGTGTTTGTTTGGGGTGATGCCTTATATTCACCTTAGTGTTTGTGTGGGGTGATGCATTGTATTCACCGAATTTTTTTGTGGGGTGATGCATAGACAGGAATGGCAGAGTCTGCATATCTTGCTCAGATCAGTCGTGCGTGTGAATTCCTCTCATGATATAGTGTTACGAGTCTATGATATTTAAGTCAAAAAAGGAGCCACAACGTTTTTTAAAATTCAAAAAATAATTTACTTCTATTGAACATAAAGTGAAAACCTAAAACGAATTTACAGTATTGTGAATTGAATTAAAATAATCCTTAACGTTCTATCACAAGTCCAAATGTAAGAACTTCCCACTGAATTCCAGTAGTATTAGCAAAAAAATTCATAAATATTGAGAGTGCTGATGTGACTGGTCTCACACGTGCTAATGTGCAAAAAGCCTGGATTGTGGCGATGTACTAATCCAAAATGTCCTTGCCTTAACTCACTATAATTACAAATAATGTTCCAGTATAAAAATTGTATTCAGCACTTCGTAATTCCTTTTGAATAAATATATCCAGCCAAATTAAAAACTGAACACAACAGATTTTCTAGAATACTTTATTAACTTAATGGAAAATTTCCTTTCTGAAACTTTCTAAGCTGAAAATCAAAACTGCACTTTTAACTCAAACTGAAGTAAACATGTTCAGAATGAAAAATATTATGAACAGTTAAACAGCAATTACAGAGAAATATAAGCTATGTGTTATCTTCTTTACCACGTAAATGTCATTGGTATTGCGTACCATAATCACATAATTCAGTTATGCATAACATATAATAACTGAAAAAGAAAACAAGGACTATACAAATTAAATATGCAGAACAATATGGACATTAAATTACATTAATACATTATCTGCGTCCACTTTTAGTTTTAATACGCCCGGATACAATATGCCATGAGAACTTTACAATTGCTTGCGTTCGTGTCAAATGGCTTCGATTTGGCTTAAAAGAAACGTGTTTTGAAGATCATAACAAAGATATCAGCAGATAACGAATCAAATGTATGCTTCAATAACGCTAAGGTAGCGAGCGGTGTAAAAAAGACGCAAAAATGGTCTGCAAAAAAGGTGTATCATATTATTTAAAAGCAAGGTCTGTTATTTGATGCATATATCAGAGAGCAAACTTGCTGATATCTGTTCAAAACTATGACAAATGGCAAGCTAATAATACAAGCAAGAATTTTATATATCTAACATTGTTTGCGGCTAATACATAAAATAGGTTTTTTTCTGCGTATTAATTTTTTGTTATATTATTTTGCTGCATTAATTAGATTAAGGTAACTTAGCCACTTCAGTGTTTGCATGGGTACAACCCTTGCTCACTGAACTCGCAATAAGAAGCTAACAAACTTTTGTTCACACTTAATTAAGATTTTAATTATTTTAAGGGTCCCTTTTCAATTTGGAATTATGAAGATCACGTTTGTTTAAAAATGTTTGAAAAATAAAAAGATAGACTGGCTAACGTTTTGGGATTTTCGACTAAATATTTGTTTTGGTAAGAAGAGTGCTGGTTTTGCAAGAAGCTTAAGGTGGGTGCCAAGTGTTTGTTTTTAATTGAAATTTTGAGGTACACCGGTGGCATAGAGATTTTTATTTTCATTTGGAGTATAGCAGTATGGATATACCAGTGTGTTCCTGATAAAAATTGATCACCGGTGTGGATAGTATATTACCTTTGTTTCTTTGTCTAATTTTGCATTTTATTTGATGGAGGATTGGGTAGTTCTGCTTGTTTTTAAATGCTACCATTGTGTGGCGAAATGTGAATTGGTTTAAAAAAAGAACATGGAACAAGCCATGAAAATATATGATCAAAAATGTTGGTTTTATCATGTGGGTGTAAGATGTTAGATTTTGACAAATATAAAAGGATAGGATGTCCCAAAATTCTGGGTCTATACAGTACTTTCTGACAATTATTTTCTTGATTGCCTACAATATATTTCATTATTTTGCAACATTAATGTGTAAGCCATGATGTTATACAGTTTAAAGCCTGGCCACACTTACCTGCTATACACAAGTTCTGATATATATTTGCCTTCTTTTGTCGGTCCATCTTCAGGGAGTGAGAGTTGAATGAGATATACAAGACTTGCTACACAATCTGTTTCCTCGATGAATGGGGAAATGTTCTCACTATGATGCTTTGTATGCACCTTAAGAAATATTTTGAAAAATGCAACAAGATCACATAGTCGCATTAAATCTAAATTATTAAAAAGATCAATGTCTCAACGTTCCTTTAACAGGGTTTATAAACAATAAGGTCAACCATACATGAACAAATTGAACGAATTCTGACCCACACATCACATGTCTATATTCTCAAAAATGCATTTTGCAGTAGAGTTAACATGTTCATGAATACAATTCAAGTTCTCTCGCGATGTGGATACTTTTGATGATGCACATTGTTAAAATTTATTTTTCAATTACGTTAGCTTTGATTTTCATAAAAATTCAATGAACAAATAAAATATGCCGCAAATTTGATTTTATTATCCCTTGCTTGTTTATGTTTTCAATTATATTGAAGGAACGAAAGAGAAATTCGTTGATTCTAAATAGATAGTTATTTGTAGACGTCTCATTGAAAACATGCTCATACGTAGTAAATTGCCCTGTCAAGATTTGACTAACGGTTTTCAAACGCAAGTGTGTTATACGAATCTATATCAGTTGGAAAAATAGATTTTTGTATTATCAGCAGGCATTAAGGTGATCTTTGTCTTCCTCCATCCAATAGGTTATCTCGAAGTTTACTTGGCTAAGACATCTCTATCTTAACAGAAGTTATTCAAGGTCACATGACAACTTATCAGTATAGTTCATATATACAACACTCCTTTGAGATTTAAGTTCAATTTGTCACTAGTTATAGTCACAAAATTGTTTCCGGATCCGACCTGAATACCGAACTATGAATTATGTCCTAGGTAGACAGGTATGCGAGTGGCTGAAAAGAAATAAATATGCTAAATACACATGCATCATAGGATTACGACCGCAGACAAATATCTACAAAGCTTGAACATGTGTCGTCCCTGGTGCTTATTTGGACCTCAGATTACTTAGCCTGGCCGCACAAATGAGGAAGATTGTTTTTCATTTGGCCTTTAACAAATGGAATTAACTCAGTCCGGTTTGTGAAATATGTATATGTTTCATATTTCGACTGCTCCATCCACCCTCACCCCACCCCTCTCTCTCTCTCTCTCTCTCTCTCTCTCTCTCTCACACACACACACACACACACACACACACACATTCAGCTTTGTGCTAACGTAACGGACGTTGAAGGTTTTTCTGTTTTATTCTGTTGTTTTTGAGCGTTTTCCTTCTTAAGTTGTTGGGGTCAATAAAAGGCCTTTGGGATCACGGACGAATAAAACTGCTTTTAAAGAGTATGCATAATTGACGCGTTATGCGCAAAATTGTTTTCTACTCATTGAAGATATCAAAGGTCATTCAGAGTAAACAGTCGCCGTTTTAGGAGTCACCTTTGACAGTTATTTGTGCAATAGCACATATATTAGGTAATTTATAAAAACTTTTATGTCATCTATAAATTTAGACCTAACAAATTCTTGCATTTCTTTGTCTTAAAAACTGTTTGTAACAAACATTAATGAACCCCCACTCTGAGCATGATATATTTCTACATTAACACCCTGCGACTTTGCACAAAGGGAAGTCACTCATTTAAAGTGTAAATAGATCTATATCAGGCTACAATTGCATATAAAAAGGGAACTAATTCATAATACAATCACACTCTATATTTATTATTCAAATTTACTGACGCGTTCGGAAATATGAACGAAGTATATGTATCCTTATATGCTCATGTTGACTTGTGTAAATTTGGTGGAGGTCCGGTTAGATATGTCAATATAATGATTAGATCCATCTACAACCCATTTCTGAAATTTCATCAGCGAAATTTTAGAAATGGATTATGTAAGCGTATTACTGGATGTACATATTCGCTTACCTGCAAAACCAGCATATTTAACGCATTGACCTCCATATTTTAAATATTTGAGCGGTTAATTGATGTTTTCAGAAGGAAAACCTACGTTTGTATTCGTTACCAGCAATCCATTATTTCCTCTAATAAGCTCCCAAAGATGTTGAATTATTGTAAGAAGCTAAAAATAGGTCATTTTCAGAAATCCGTCACTAGTAGTACTCATTGTTTCATTATAATGTCATGCCGACAAGGGTGAATAATGCTACCCTTTTCAATCCTAATTCCGGAGTTTAGTTCTGATAATTCGGATACATATAACTGTATTATATAACATACAATCAAAAATAAGAATAACAGGTATTCAAAATGTTAGTTGCAGAACAGGTGCATAAAGGTACTTTGAAACCTGTCTGGAAAGATAACTTAAAATTGTGTCCTTTTGCGACGCCATTCTTTACATGGAATATTATCTCTGATCGTCACATTTAGAAAAGGGGTTTGTCAATATTGTTCGTTAAGAGCAGGTACAAATAAGACTTTGCACTAAATTTACATATTTTATTCATTTTAATAGTTCAATCATCATCGTTACATAAATTTGTGATTCTATCTTTAAGGCATAGTTTCATGTCCTTTAACTTTATATGTGGCTAACAGCTTCTCAGTCAATCAATCAATCAACAATCAATCAATCAACCAATCAATCAATCAAACAGCCTACCAATAAATTGACTAATCAATCAATTAATCTGTTAATCAGGCAAGTAATCAATGGATCAATCAAACAAACAATCAATCAATAAATCAGCTAATCAATCACTTAACCGATAATCAATCAATCAATCAATCAATCAACCAATAGATCAACCAATCGATGAATCAATCAATTAGTATATCAATTGATCGATGAATCAATCGATTGATCAATCAATAAACTGGTTAATCAATCAATCAATATATTAATAAATCGATCAATCTATCAATCGATTATTTAAAAGCAAAGTCTGTTATTTGATGAATATTTTAACAGTAACGGTCATCAAATTAATTCAACATACCAGCCTCAGAATGATAATGCTTATCCAGATTCGTTCAATAAAGTGCAACAAAAAAGAGAGAAAATACATTCGAGGCATGTACCTCTATTTTCAGACAGGTATGAGAGTGGGTGAAAAGAAACAAATATGCTAAATACACATTGATGCAGAAGAAACTGCCCTATGTCCCCAGGGTAACTCCAAATCTACAAACAAAAAATTTAATCCCGTTCTTCCACCAGATAAATAAACCCAAATACGTATTCGCGATAAGTTTAACATAGTTAACATCAATGAACTTTCAGATAAGGTCCATAATGAAGAACATCATTATACAATGGAAATTTAGAGGACTTAAAAGCAATTACAACGACATACTTCTTTTGAACGAACATGGTCCTGCAGTACTATGTCTGCAGGAAACATTTTTAAAAGACACAGATAAAACCCCATTCAAAAATTACTCTTCTTATAATGCCTACTCCAAATCGTGTGACAGGGCCTCGGGAGGAGTCTCCATTATTGTAAACAACAGGGCTACACATTGCGCTATTCCCTTAAATACAAATTTACAAGCAATAGCTGTAAGCGTCACAATGCAGCGATTGGTTACATTATGTTCTATTTACTTACTACCAAACAACAACTTAGTTCCACATGATCTAGACAACCTAATTAAACAACTGCCCACAGCATTTATTCTACTTGGGGATTTTAATGCCCATAACATTTTATGAGGATCCAACCATATAAGCGACAGGGGCAAAAAGGTTGAAGATTTCATTATTAGACATGATTTGTGTCTTTATAACACCAAATCACCAACATATTTACACCCAGGTACGGGTACATACTCGTGCATCGATTTGACAATTTGTTCACCTTCGCTGCTTTTAGATTATAATTGGAAGGTCACTAAAGACCTTCACAGCAGCGATCACTTTCCAATATCCCTTGAAAATATTCACCCAAAAATTAATAACACAGTTTTGCAATGGAATTTAAAGAAGGCCGATTGGGCCAAATTTGGAAGACTCTCTATAACTATGCTAAACAGGAATTCAGTCCTAAACGACAATATTCCTATCCGACAATTTACATTCATCTTACTTGAAATTGCAGAAGATTCCATTCCTAAGTCCTCGCCAAATTGCAAAAGAATCCAAAAACCCTGGTTCACTAAAGAATGTAAAGAAGTTATTAGACAACGCCGACAGGCACTAAAAAATTTAATAATCGTCCAACACCCGAAAACTTAACACAATACCGTATTATTCGGGCCAAAGCTCGCCACACCTTTTAAAGAAAGTAAACGAGCATCATGGAAAAAGTATGTTTCAACGTTAAACTTTCGTTCCTCAATAAGGAAGGTTTTGGGACACGATCCGCAAAATAAATGAAAAGGGAAAATACAATTCCTTCCAACATCTGAAGGTAAAAAAAACAACAAGTTTAATACCAAACATGAAATAGCAAATATGCTTGCTGACTGTTTCTCCAAAAATTCCTCATCGTCAAACTATTCAGAAGCTTTCCAAAGATTAAAAATCTCAAAGGAAAAAGACAACGGTTGAAATACACATCGAACAACTCGGAAAGTTACAACCAAACGTTTTCATTATCGGACCTTATGGAATCTTTGAATAAGGCTCATGATACATCCGCTGGGCCTGACGATATACATTATCAGTTTTTGAAACACATCGCAGAGCCATCTCTAACAGTCCTTCTGGAAATCTTTAATGATTTATGGATTACTGGTAATGTACCAAAAATATGGAAAGAAGCAACAGTAATACCAATCTACAAACCAGGCAAAGATAACGCAGATCCTAGCAACTATAGACCAATATCTTTAACTAGCCGCGTGTGCAAAACAATGGAACGAATGACCAACTCTCGGCTAGTGTTGTATTTGGAAAGCAACTACCTAATATCTCCTTTCCAATGTAGATTTCGTTATGGACGTAGTACCAATGATCATTTGGTTAGACTTGAAACATTTATTCGCGACACCTTTATCAAGAAGGAACATTTAGTAGCTGTTTTCTTTGATTCGGAAAAGGTGTATGATACAACGTGGATGTACGGAATACTAAATGACCTGCACGACCTGGTTCTAAAAGGCCGACTGCCCTTATTTATATCAAACTTTCTCAAAGATAGGGAATTCAAGGTACGAGTGGGCTCCACCCTCTCTGATCTACACGATCAAGAGATGGGTGTGCCCCAGGGCAGTATTTTATCGGCAACGCTTTTCAATATAAAAATTAATAGCATCACCAATTGTCTGAGTCCTGGTGTGGATTGCTCCCTATATGTTGATGACTTTTTAATATGTTACCGATCCAAACTAACGGTTTTAAATTCTCGAAAACAAAAACTGTATGCATGCTTTTCTGTCAGTTACGAAGACATCATGATGGATCAAGTCTTACGCTGGACGGAAGACCTATTCCAGTTGTTGAGGAAGTAAAATTTGTAGGTATCATCTTCGATAAAAAAAACTGAACTTTATTCCACACCTAAAGAACTTAAAAGCTAAATGCCTCAAGTCTCTGGATTTACTTAAAGTATCAGCACACACAGTAGTAGAAGAAAGTAAGAGTTTCAGTCCAAACCCCTTTTTTACCCCTCCAAACAAGTATATATTATAGTCCTAAATTATCCCCACCCTTTTTTTTTCCAAAAGTATTAGTAAGGTTTCTAACCCACCCCTCCCCACCCCCTTCTCTGTTTTTACAGTGTTAATGAATCCAGGTAGAGTGTTATGAGTATTATAAGGAAAGGCCATTTCTAAAACAAAGACACACAAGGGTTTTAGCCCAAACCCTTGTTTTTCATCTACTACTGATATAAAGACAGGTATTTTTTAACCAGACAAGACAACAGGTGTTGGAATGCCATGATTCATGCAGATAAGCTCTGTCATACAGAGGTGACGAATTTGTTAGAACAGCGCATGCGTGGAATGTTTACGATTATTCTAAAGACGGCAAGACGGGTTTTATAATCAGTCTACCACAAGATTTTCATCAGATAACATATACTATGCAGGGTGGAAATTAAATTGTGCATTAGAGCGTGGCGATTTCAGTTAACAAGGTGGAAATTAAACTACGCATTAGAATGAAAATGATGAAGGTAAGTGATATTATATCTTAAGTTTAGATAAAATTATACGTTACTTATATTTTTTTGATAATTTTTTTCATACGTGCTAACCCTCATTGGTGGAATGTCTGTTAACATATTGTCAATAATACGAAATTCACGTAATAAATCATCCATATTATATTTGACTCCTCGTAGGTAAGACCGGATATGATTAAGTAGTTTCTTGTAAGTTTTAATTGATGTTAAACATGCGTGCTTCTTTATCAAAAGTCTTGGTTCTACTTTTTTACACGCCGCTCTAAGTGAAACACCAATACCGGATATGATTAACAAAATGGGATATAATTATACCCCACTTGAAATTATACCAGAACTGGTCATTAACAAGGGTATATATGATATTACTATATAATATAATATATATAATATAATATATATAATATAATATAATATAATATAATATAATATAATATAATATAATATAATATAATATAATATAATATAATATAATATAATATAATATAATATAATATAATATAATATAATATAATATAATATAATATAATATAATATAATATATATAATATATAATAATAATATATATATAATATATAATATAATATAATATATATAATATAATATAATATATATAATATATATAATATAATATATATAATATAACACCACCAGCGGCAGATGCAAACGGTACTGCGATGTTAAATTTACTTCTTGACACACTTGACGTGAGAAATCCGCGTCATGACGAAAGTTTTGCTAGGCGAAGAAAACTTGCAGAAGGATCACGTCTGATTACAATGATGCTTCCGCTAAGTATGATTTTCGGCTTTTGTCAAAATTATGATAAAGTATTCCCTGGAGTAAAACATACGCTTATTTTAGATCGAGCAGAAAAAAAACGATTGCTTGTTTAGATCTGGAGGGGCTGATGTACAGTTTATCATAAACAAACTTGCTTTGTGGATGCCATATATAACACAATCGATTAAAAAATGTCAGAACTAAATAGCACACTTGATAAGCATACAAACATAATTATTTTAAGCAGCATAAGATATATCAGACAGCGGTTCCAAATACTACTGACTACATGTGGAGAGTCACAGCAACATCAGGCGAACAACTGCCGAGACAAATATTTGTCGTATTTCATCAGCACGCCCGATGAGGCAACCAGCAACAAAATAATGCAATATTTGACCACGCTGATGTCAGACGAATATACGCTAGATTAAATTCAAAGCAATATCCTGAACGTGCTATGGAATGCAATTTTGCTTATGACGCTAATAAAAATATTACTCGACCCTACATGTACCTGCTTGACGCAATGCAAAAATATCAAGATGTTGCAGATGGATCTCAGATATCAGCAGAGGAATTTCGTACACTTTATCCTATATTTCACTTTGATGTCAGTAAACATAACGAGCGAATTGTAGACAGCACAGCGGATATTGAAATTACCTGGACACTTGGGGCGGTTCCAGTAGCATCGTTGTTCGTACACGCATTAGTGATTAGTGATAGATTTATCACGGTAGATTCTATTGGAGGTAAAATGGCAGTTCAAGTTTAATCTACAGTTGTTATATAAAATGGCAAAATATATTGTAAAAGAAGTCTATTTGACCGATGGCCAAGTTAAAAAATTAATAGCTGCTATTGCAAAGCGAGAACAGGTATCATTAAAAATCAATCCTAATATTTCTGATGGTGTTTTAACAAAATTAATGCTAACAAAAAATCAAGTAAAGAAGTATGATCGTAAAAAAACTTTTGTTTTAAATTCGAGTGCTGCACAAATGACAGTGATGGCAAACGATATTGTCGTTAAAGGTGGATCTCTTGGTCCGGCACTCTCAGCATTAACTAGTACAATAATACCTAAAGTTTTGCCGGTGTTTGGGAACATTAGGACTAGCAGCAATGTCAGGAGCAGTCCCTGACGCAACGAAGAAAGCTGTTGAGGGTAATGGCATCATTCGTGGAAGTGGAATAAAAAAATTGTAAATTTTATGTAAATGATATATTATAATGCCACAACAGAAAAGAAATCAACAACAAAATCGCCAGAAAAAAAGAAAACAACAACAAAAAATGAAAACAACAAAACGCAAACGAACAAAACAAAGAGGAATTATTCCGTTCGCTCAACTTTAGGCGGGGCTAGCAGGAAGTCTGCTGCCAAATCTTTTAGGAATCGGACGCGGTCTAACATTACCAGGAACTCGACCACCCCGTTGAATAATTTTGATATAATTGATAAGTTAAAAGCGGTTCCTGGATTTCACGGAGTTTATTCTAAAGATGAATTCGCAGCAATAAAAACGCCGTCAGCTGTAAGTTCGTGTGTTATTAAAAAAGAAGATTTTAATGACGGATCCGGTACACATTGGGTAGCAGTTTAAAATAATAGTTATTTTGACTCGTTTGAAATCCCTCCAAGCGATGTATCAAAAAGGTATATAAACAAAAAAATTAAAAAGATATATTATACATCAAATCAACTCCAACCTTTTGGAACTTCTGCTTGTGGATATTATTGTATTATGTTTATCCGACAGATGAGCAGAAATCTCAATTTTGTAAAATTTATTTTACAGTGTGATAAGCAACCTTCTCACGCTAATGATGAGATCGCAGTTAATTTTATCTAGACTTAAAAATATAATGTCAACATACTGTCTCAAGTGTAGAACTAAAACAGAATGAAAACGTCCCCAGCGACAGTATCCTCAAAGATGTCGCTAGGATCTGGTTCTCCAGATATTATTTTAGTAGACGACTAAAAATATAGAATGATATGCAACTGTGATTCTGACAGAGAATTGTGTCTTGAGCAAAATAAAATTGTCGCATACTGTCAATGTTGTAACAACAGAGAAATAATAGGGTCAGGTATAGATATTCATAAAATTATTGCAAAATTACCAAAACCAAAAGGCGGTTGTACTTTGCCAGGTCATCGGTATACAGGACCTTACAATCAGCTAGATCAACAACTAGATGAAAACGACAATCCATTGCCAGGACAAGAGCCTTACAATCAAGTGGATGCAATAGCAATCCGTCATGATAACTGTTATCGTCATCATGAAAACTTGAAATCAGATTGTTATAAAGTGATGTTAGACGAATTACGTGATATGGAGCCAACAAATCTACGAGAACGTTTTGATAGAAGATTTGTTCATAGAATGATAGAATCAAAATATAAATTTGGACTCGGAAAAGGATATGATGCTCTTGCAGTCGAACTACACAGACCTAACAAAAAAGTTCCCACGTTGTAAAGTTGTCGCTAATACCGTAGATGATATCTGGGCAATAGATTTGGTGGATGTATACAATCTAGCTCAGTTTAACGTTGACGCTGATGGCGCTCCAAAAAGGTATTTGTTTAATGTTATAGACGTTTTTAGTAAATACGGTTTCAGTGTGCCTGTTTCGGAGAAGACAGGGACTTCAATGACTGATGCGCTAAAACAAATAATAACGAGTACAGAAAGAAAACCAAACAAAATCTGGACTGATCACGGATCTGAGTTTTTTTAACAAAAGTTTGAGCAGTTTCTAGAACAAAATAATATAAAAAGTATATTACAGGAAACGAAGGTAAAAGCGTTGTTGTCGAGAGATTTAATCGCACGCGAAACGAAAAATTACACAAACATATGACAGCTAAAAACACTAACAGGTACATCGATGACCTTTCTCAAATCGTAGGCGAATATAAAAAACGAAATATCGAACCATCAAAATGTCACCTAATAATTCTATTAAAAATCCGATATTAGCAAATGATAACATGTACGTCAGACATAAATTTAATGTTGGTGATAAAATTAGAATATCTTTGATAAAAAAGGTATTTGCAAAAGGATTTACTCCGAACTGGACCGAAGAAATATTTGTGGTTGATAAGGTACCTTTAACAATACCTGTAACGTACGCGTTAAAAGATCTGGCAGGGGAACCTATTGCAGGTAGTTTTTACGAACAAGAACTACAGAAAACTGAGCAGGATGTATTCGTTATTGAAAAAGTGATTAGGAAAAAAGGAGATAAAAGTTTAGTCAAATGGCGTTGGTATAGCGATAAATTTAACAGTTGGATCCCATCCAAACAAATTATGATATAATGCTATTATAAATTTCCTCATACTTTTGTTTGACAGATTTACCTTTTACTGGTTTACATAACGATATTAGATATTGTCTACGATCATCAGAGATCGTCATTAGATTAAAAATCTTGACAAATATGAAATCGAATTTGATATTTTTTCTGTCGGCTTGGAATTCTGATGTTTAAGAAAGGTTTGATTAGCTGCCAAAATATGTGTTGTTTGGCAACAGTAAAATTAAATTTTATTATTGTTTTTTTTTAATGTGATACTTGGCATTATATCGCTTAGTTGTTGGCCTGATGTAATTAGATTTGTCAGCAACAGTGACTATTTCACCATCATTATCAGATTTGTTGTTATACAAAATATCGTCTTCATTATAAACAACAGATTTGTCTACGAAATCTTTGGAAAATGTAATACTATGCGTGACCTTATCACTAGTATCTTCTGTGTATAATACAGCGAGTAATTTCATCAAGTCCATTGTTATAATATATTTTTATCTAACTTATTATTATAAGATGACTGACGAGATAAAATGTCACCAAAAAGTTAATATAGTAAATTACAACGAACTAGCTGAAGCGGTATGAAAATGTTTGTTGGGTTATAGTGTATATTCTGTTGACGTTACTGTAATGCAAGGAGATTCTCATAAAATATTGCTAACAGCAGCAGAAAAAAATAAAATTAATAAAAGTGCGGTAACGACGCTAAAATTTGATTGCGATGATATCATAGCATTTGCTCATCATTACTTGACTAAAACTAAATTACAAAATATTATTGATCATCATATCTAAAAACAATCCTAGCATCGTATTCTCTTGAAAAAGTTGATTTTATTACTCCATCAGCTACAAATTGTACTGACATAGACTTTATCTTATAATGCTCTGCCGCAGCCGTAATCGATTTGAATTTGATCTCCTCATTCGTTTCGAGGTTTTTTGAAACAACAGGTTTTATTGAGCATCTAAAATTAATACTATTACTATTTTTTCCTTTTCTCACATTTTCCCGTTGCGTCACTAACTCCAGATATTCCAATCGATTGTCAGTCTTTACGTTATTAATATGGTTAATAAGCAAACCTTTGGGTATAGATCTGTTAAACACCTCATAAACAAACCTAAGCGATTTATAATTAACAAAATCTGTTAGTGTTTCTCTAACTTCTACTTGAGGATATCCCATATTACCTATAGAACCTATAACGTTTTTAGTTTTTCTGTTTCTAATAATACCGCGATCGTTAGCCTCGTATAAATCAAATACTGGGTGCGGCTGAAACTCATCTTGTAAGGATAAATTTTCAATATTATCATCAGTGACTTTACCATTATAATGATATACACGCTGTCCCTCTGGAATATCATCGCAAAACAAAGTCTAAATAAAATCTTTTCTAAACATTGTAATCCTCTCGGCATTATCTCCCTTTACACTAATATGCCTCGTATAAATCAAAGATTAGATGCATCTAAAACTCATCTTCTAAGGATAAGTTTTCAATGTTGTCATCAGTGACTTTACCGTTCACATGATATACACGCCATTCCTCTGGAATGCTGTCATCGCAGAACAACGTGTAAATAAAATCTTTCCTAAACATTGTAATCCTCTCAGTATTATCTCCTTTTACACTAAACTGATAACCCTCTGACGTTAATTTGCCAACAGATATTCTAGTTTTAATATTAATAACCGAACCTAATGTATTTCCAGCTTATAAGTTGTATTTTGGGTCAACATGATATATCTCTTGCTCACGTGCGCTTGTCAGATTTGCTGTCATTATATTATAGGTGATTTTTTTATCTCTAATTGATTTTTAGCGCATGCGCAATGTGAGGTAAAGTTATACATTGGGTGAACTTGATATGCTTCTTGCTCACGTGTGTTTGTCAGATTTGCTCTCATTATAATATAGGTGATTTTTAATCTTTAATTGATTTTTAGCGCATGCGCAGTGTGAGGTAAAATATCAGTTAGATATTATATTATAAAATAACAATGTTAAAATTGCGTGATATAGCTAAGAGAAGCCTTATAGGAGAACCTCATAAAATAGCGACTGCTTTTGCAGGTTTTGACAATAGTTATAAATTTGATAATCAAAATGTTTTAGTAAATTATACTGCAACAAATCTTTACAACCTACTACAGACAACTGTAAAACGTGAGCTCGAAAAACACAAAAGTATCAGATTATTAGTGCAATATCATGTTATATTTTCAAAGCTATTTGTAACGAAAGAATCAGCTGAAAAGAAAATTGCAGATCCCTATACGAACGCAAAATCAAGACGTGTTTTGCTTGGGACTGATCTTTTATCACTATCTAATAAAAGACACCAAGAAATTTGAAAAAAATAGAGGAATTCACTGAATTAGGTTCAGGTTAGAAGTTTGATATGATCAAAGAAATATTGTTTCACACGATGAAATATGACGCATGACGAGGTAGTTCATACATTGACCTGCCACCAAAAATAAAAAGTAAAAGATGTATAAACATCAAAAACGTAGATAACAAATATTTCCAACGGGCTGTTCTTTCTGCACTATTTACAGCAGAAAAACACGCTGATTGCGGTGAGAAGTATATCAGTCACGTGTCTAGATTAAATTTTAAAGATATTAACTTTCCAGTGGCAGAAAATCAAATACCAAAATTTGAAAAGCAAAAAAATGTTTCAATTAACGTTTTCGGACTAGATGAAAAAGAGGACGTATATCCGAGATATATTTCAAACATTGCTTCACAATCGACTATAAATTTACTGTTTTATAAAAATCATTACGTTTGGATTAAAAACTTTAACGGATTAGTTGGTAAACAGTACAATAAGAATAACAACAAAAAAGTTCTTTTGTTACCGCTGCTTGCATGGCTGTACAAACAATGAAACATTACAAAAACATTTGCAGTACTGTAATGATGTACAAAGAATAACAATGCCATCTAAAAAAGATCGTTTGTTACAGTTTGTCCATCATTATGATCCTAATCAATCGAGTACAAGAAAAGTTCAAAATCATGTTCCGTGTGGAGTAGCGTATAAGGTAGTTTGTTAAACTGATTCTAGATTATCTAAACCAATCAAATTATATCGTGGTAAAAATCCAGCTGTCTGGCTTCCCAAGCAGTTGATTAATGAAGTTGATATTACTTATCGTTTGAAAAGAGTAACGCCTATGATTAAATTAACACCTCAACAAGAATTTGATCACGGGCAAGCGGAAATTTGTCATATTTGTGAACAAGCTTTTGACTCTGACAATGTCAGGACTGACAACGTTAGTAATAAAAAAGTACATGACCATTGCCATTTGACCGGACAGTACCGATAATCAGTGTAATTTAAAATTTCATGCTCCAGATTTTATTCCGGTTATTCTTCACAATTTTCGAGTATATGATAGCCATATTATAGTAGAAGCTTTTGGTGATCCTCATATAAAAGCTCGTCTAAAACTCGATAACGTCATTAAATTTATTCCAAATAATTTTGAAAAGTATACGTCAGTTACGCTAGGTAAATTGCGTTTCATTAACAGCTTGCAGGTTATAGCAGCCTCGTTAGATGAGTTAGTGAAAGGTTGTAGTAAAATTGATAACCTAAGAGACTCTTTTGGAGATAAATTTAATCTTCTAGCTAGAAAAGGAGTTTTTCTATATGAATACCTCGACGACTGGAGTAAATTTGATGAAATATCTTTACCTAGCAAAGACAAATTTTACTCGCAACATAAAAATGAAAATATAACCGATGACGAGTACAGGTATGCAAAAGATATCTGGAAAGAATTTGATTGTGAGACTTTTGATGATTATCATGATTTATATTTGAAAACTGACGTGTTATTATTAGCAGATGTTTTTGAAAGTTTTCGAGAAGGTTGTTATAATAATTACGGACTAGATCCTTGCTGGTATCATTCTGCCCCTGGGTTGTCATGGGATGCTCTGCTAAAGTTTAGTAAGGTAAGGTTAGAATTACTGACTGACGTCGATATGTTCAATTTTATTGAAAAAAAAGTATCAGATGCGGTATTAGTGTGATAACAAAAAAATATGCTGAAGCAAGCAACAAATATTTGAAACAGTATAACCCTGAGCTCCCTTCAAAATATTTAGTTTATCTAGATTGCAATAATCTTTACGGTGATTCGAAGGCAGAACAGATGCCTTTTAGTGGATTTAACTGGATCACGGCTGATCTATTTCTATCTGAAATAAAAAAAAAAGATATCCGACGATGTTTCCTATTTCGTTGAAGTTGATCTTGATTATCCAAATTGGCTACACAAATTGCAGAACGATTACCCTTTCTGTGCGGAATCAATGGTCATAGATTATAGCTTGTTATCAAAAGAACAACAAGCGTTAGCATCACCAAGACAACAGTCTATGGTCAAGAAACTGGTACCAAATTTGCTTCATAAACATCATTATGTTTTGCATTACAAAGTTTTACAACAAGCAGTCGATGCTGGTCTTGTGTTGAGAAAAGTTCATCGCATACTAAAATTTAATCAATCCCCGTGGATGAGAGGTTACATAAACTTTAACACTTCGAGAAGGGCTGCTGCGAAAACAGAGTTTGAAAAAAACTTCTTCAAACTGATGAATAATTCTGTTTTTGGCATGTGGATGGAGAATATTAGGAAACGCGTAAAAATTGAATTAGTTAATGATGTCAATCGATGAAACAAACTTGTGTCAGACGATGATTTTGTGAGCATGAAAATATTTAATGAAAATCTTGTTGCAATACAAAGAAGAAAATCAAATTTAAAACTAAACAAGCCAATCTATGTTGGAGCTGCCGTGTTAGATTTATCAAAGTGGCTGATGTACGATTTTCATTATAATTTTGCTAAAATTCAGTGGCTGGCCAGTAAATTATTGTTTACTGATACCGATTCGCTCGTATATGAAATCGAATGCGTGGACATCTATCAGGACATGTAAAATAATCGACATCTGTTTGATCTTTCTGATTACCCACGTGACAGTAAATTTCAAGACAACACAATTAAAAAAATTATTGGTAAGTTCAAAGATGAAATCAACTCGTGCGCTATCAAATACTTTATCGGATTACGCAGCAAAATGTATGCCGTATTGTTAGATAATATTAAAATAACAAAAAAAGCAAAAGGTCTGCCTCGTGATTTTGTTAAAAAGTTTATGAAAGTTGATGATTACAAGTACGCGCTTGATGGCGGTGTTAGTTTTATGAGAGCTATGGCAATTTGGACTAATCATCATAAACTCGAAACATATGTTATTATCAAACGTGGATTGCGTAATTTTGATGACAAACGTTATTGCGAAAATGGGGTAGATACATTTAACCTTGGATATTTTCATTGTGACTAAAATTTGATCTAAACTTATAAAATAATGTTTGAAAATTTGATAATGACAAATAGCTAAAGTAGTAACATCAAATATCTAATGATGGACGGTAAACAATTGACAGTTGAATTTAATAATGAAACATCATGTATATGTTTTAATGGAACACGTGACAAGCTAAAACTTTCGCTCATCAGATCTGTTAATAGCGTGTATTTCAATTATCTTGAACAATTGTATCAAAAGTTGCTAGCAGAATTTAAAAACTTTCACAGCCCCATTAGCCAATGCAAATATACTAAACTCACAATTGATCTCGATCTGTCAAAGGTGTATTTTATCGACAAAAAATATCCTCTAAACAAACCAGAAATAAAAGATTTGTTTGAGTCCCGTCGCTGTGTGAGCGGTAAAGTAAAATATAGTATCTATAATCGTGATAATGAAGTATTTCTAATATCAACAGTTGAAACATTAATCATTAGTCACGAAGTATAAAATAATATAACTTACCTCTCACATTCATTCTAATGCGTAGTTTAATTTCCGTCTTGTTAACTGAAATCGCCACGCTCTAATGCGCAGTTTAATGTTCACCCTGCACAGCGTATGTTATCTGATGAAAATCTTGTGGTAGACTGATTATAAAACCCGTCTTGCCGTCTTTAGAATAATCGTAAACATTCCACGCATGCGCTGTTCTAATAAATTCGTCACCTCTGTATGACAGAGCTTATCTGGATGAATCATAGCATTCCAACACCTGTTGTTTTGTCTGGTTACAAAATACCTGTCTGTATATCAGTAGTAGAGGAAAAACAAGGGTTTGGGCTAAAACCCTTGTGTGTCTTTTTTTTAGAAATGGCCTTTCCTTACACTACTCATAACTCTCTACCTGGATTAATTAACACTGTAATAACAGAGAAGGGGTGGGGAGGGGTGGGTTAGAAACCTTACTAATACTTTTGGAAAAAAAGGGGTGGTGGATAATTTAGGACTATAATTTATAATTGTTTGGAGGGGTAAAAAAGGGGTTTGGACTGAAACTCTTACTTTCTTCTACTACTCACACTGACTTGGGTGCTGATAGGAAAGTCATAATCGGCATATACAGAACATTCATTCGCTCGAAACTAGACTATGGTAGCATTGTTTATGGTTCAGCAAGGAAGTCTTATTTGAAGATGCTTGACCCAATCCATCATCAGGGAATAAGACTTGACCTGGGAGCATATAAGACATCCCCGTGTGAAAGCCTACTCTTTGAAGCGAACGAAGCACCTTTAGCACAACTAAGAGAATTGCTTTCCGCTCAATATGCTCTCAAATTAAAATCAAACCCTCTGAACTCTGCTTTTTCGGGTGTTTCTGAACCTAAATATAAAACTTTATATAACAATAAATCAAATGTCATACCTACCTTTGGCATTAGAATATTACCATTCCTTGATAGTACAAAAGTTGATATTTCGCAAATTCTGAACATGACCATCTCGGAAACACCGCCATGGCTACTTAAGCAACCAAGGATACTTTTCACGCTACACGATGGAAACAAATCAGAAACAAACGCTTCCATTGTCCTCAACTTTTACATGAACTCCTCTCTCAATTTAAAAATTATACAAGAATATACACTGATGGATCAAAATATGAGGAAAAGGCCGCTGCAGCCTTCGTTAGTGAAAAATACATAAAAACTGTTCGCTTGCCAAATGGTACGTCAATTCTTTTCAGCCGAAATCAGAAGAATATACCTTGGTTTGCAATATATTGCAAGCAAGAGTATTTTAAACAGCATTGTCTTCTCCGATTCACTATCAGTACTTCAGTCACTACATAACAGAAAACTGGAGAATCCATTATTAGCAAATATTCTCCTTAAGCGTACTGAGCTGAGTACCTCCCACAATATAGTATACTGTTGGTTACCCAGCCATGTAGGAATTAAGGGTAATGATAAAGCTAACCGTGCTGCTAAAATGGCCCTATTACTAGAACCAACTGACCTTAAAGCACCATATACTAATTTTAAACGTTGTATCAAAGACTGTTTACGTCAGAAATGGCATGCATCATGGAATGATGCCGTGAATGACAAACATCATGCCATCAAACCAACCTTTGGAGAATGGCCCCCTTCCTACAGATCCGTCCGTAGAAAGGATGTAGTCAGTGCAAGAATTCGATTCGATCATACTCATTTAACCCACTCCTATATACTAAAAGGAGAAGACCCACCAGAGTGCATAGCTTGTAATGAACCATTCACCGTTAAGCACTTTATGCCGGATTGCTTCGATCTTCAACCTACGCGTAATCATTACTACGTTGTGCAAGACATGAGGGAGCTCTTTGATACAGTTAACATTACCAACATTATAGACTTCCTTAAGAAAGCAAACATTTATCATAAGTTATAGCTTATATTTTATCACCTTGTTCAGTTTTTTGTTATATATGTGCAGTCGATAGATTTTTTTGCCAATCATATGTTTTCTTTATCATACATTTGCACACCCCGTTGATCGGGAAACTTTTAATTATTTACCATCGTTACTATTTTTATCGCTTTACCTTTAACTGTTTGGTCTCCAATCGCTGGTCGATAATATTATTTTACCAGTTTTAAATGAAAAAGGATATAACCTTATGTTTGACGCTAAATAGCCTCATAGTGCTGGTGCGCCGTAAAAATATCAATCAATCAATCAATCAATCAATCAATCAATCAATCAATCCCTGGTGCATATTTGGACCCCACATTACTTAGCCTGGCCGCACAAATGAGGAAGATAGTTTTCATTTGGCCTTTAACAAATGGAAATATCTCAGTCCGGTTTGTGAAATATGTATATGTTTCATATTTCGACTGCTCCATCCACCCTCACCCCACCTCTCTCTCTCTCTCTCTCTCTCTCTCTCTCTCTCTCTCTCTCTCTGTCTGTCTCCCTCTTACTTACCCTGGTTAAGACTCACTTAAAGTAGATTAAAATTTTGATTACTTTTATCTAATTGCATGTTTGGTTTATTTTGTTGGGAAATGGGTTGCTTAAAATCCTAGGTATCATGGAAAAATAAAACTGTGATGCATAATTTTTGTTTTTTTGTCGGGTAAAGTTAAATTGCACAATATTGGTAAAATCATTTTTTCTACTCAGAGGTCATTCGGAGAAGACAATGCCGATTTAGAAGAAATTTTCAGAGTATCACGGAAAAATAAAACTGTGATGCATAATTTCTGTTGTTTTTTTTTTTGTCGGGTAAAGTTAAATTGCACAATATTGGTAAAATCATTTTTTTCTACTCAGAGGTCATTCGGAGAAGACAATGCCAATTTAGAAGAAATTTTCAGGGTATCACGGAAAAATAAAACTGTGATGCATAATTTTTGTTTTTTTGTCGGGTAAAGTTAAATTGCACAATATTGGTAAAATCATTTTTTCTACTCAGAGGTCATTCGGAGAAGACAATGCCGATTTAGAAGAAATTTTCAGGGTATCACGGAAAAATAAAACTGTGATGCATAATTTCTGTTTTTTTGTCGGGTAAAGTTAAATTGCACAATATTGGTAAAATCATTTTTTCTACTCAGAGGTCATTCGGAGAAGACAATGCCAATTTAGAAGAAATTTTCAGGGTATCACGGAAAAATAAAACTGTGATGCATAATTTTTGTTTTTTTTTTGTCGGGTAAAGTTAAATTGCACAATATTGGTAAAATTATGTTTTCTACTCAGAGGTCATTCGGAGAAGACAATGCCGATTTAGACGAAATTTTCAGGGTTACTTGTGTAGATAATGCCAATTTTACGTATGTTATGTAAAAGGTGATATCGCTGTAAATTCAGGCTAAATATAATCTTTCATTTCTTTGGTTTACATAGTCTTTGTGACAAATATGGATGAACACCACGTCAAACATAACATATTTCTTCCTTGAACGACAGAACACCTTACGACAATGGGTATCACTCGAAGAAAGTGTCGATAGGTATATTCAGGACACAATATACAAATTGTATGTAAAAATGAGGAACCAGTCTCGAAATGTGTGAATATAGAATAGGGTATGCATGGGTTCGGCTGGCCATAATTGTTTAATAATATAAGTTATGTTTTAGGAAAAATAATCGTTTGAGAGCTTATCCTGGTTTAGAGTGAAAAAAGAGACATTGTTATATTGATGGAATTTTAGTTCTTTAACAATCTTAAGTTTGAAACACTTGTTACTTAAATTAGCACCTGACCATCTGTTTCTATTGAACATAAGCTGATGCAAAGCTCTATCCATTAAATAGAAAGAATTGAGTTGAAATCCTATTTTCTTCGGCAGATACACTCATCCTATATTATTATTTTCTTTACACTTCACGTTGCGTGCAATTCTCTGTTGATTTCGCTCTCTAATGCTCTTCAACACCATATTAATCTAGCTTTTATTTTTACAAACTCTTTACCTTTTTGTATCCTGCATTGTATGTCTCACTGTACTAAGTATTGTTCCATTTCCTTTACCAGTTTTTATCTCTTGCATTTGTAACTTACTAATTGTTTGCATTGTTACAATTCTTTCACGCGTAATTGAATTTTGTCCATAATAGCCTTCACTAGTAGTTGCATTTATTGCGATAGTTAAATTTTAATTACTTCTATATATGAAGTGAAAGTTCTGCTAAAATTGCAACTTCAAGTTATCTGTTTCCACACTGTGAAAGGTACATTTGACATTCAATCGTGTGAAGTATATACTGTTTTAATCCTGTAGCATAGTCTCGTGGTAATATGTTTCGATGAAGGTTTAAGGAATGCATTAGAATTGTACATGTTGAACATTCTGTTCAGAAAAATTGCATACTTAATGACTTAGTTAGCAAGGTATGGGCTACTAGCTGAAACGATTCTGACTACAAGGATCTGCCGCATTGTTTGATCAGAAAAATGTCATTTTATGTTTCTTTTAAAAACAATATTGTGTTGCTCTTAGTTTATTGTATTTTAAACGTAATTGCTAGAAAATAACTTGAGAGTAATGGACTGAAACTGTGTTTAATAATCTACACTATTAATCAGATAAATCATATATGAACAAACTCATGCAGTGGAAGTTTAAATTATCCCAATGGCTGATGCATGTTGCAAACATGTCCAACATGATGTCTAAATAAAAGGATCAGAAGTGCTACTGGGAACATACTGACAAAATTATTTCGTTTGGATGGAAATTCAATTGTGTGGCTTTTGTGTAAACTATGTGTTATATTTTATTAGAAAATGCTAGAATGGCTAGTGTTAATCCATTAATACACCAAAACTTTGTTTCTTGAAAAACGTAAAA
>JAEAOA010001630.1:0-49714 GCA_016746295.1 Potamilus streckersoni
ATTAGCCAGTTTATGCGCGTAATCACATGGTCCAAACCCTTTTTAGGTCCACCCAATGCATCAACCTGCCATCGGCAGCGGATAAGAATGGATAAGAGACCAGCTTAAGCGGCTGGCTGTAATACTGAATTGGCAGAAAAGAGTTTGTTAGTTTTGCGCTATATTATTGAGATTATTGTCTTAAACCTTGAAAACAATAGCTGAATATACTATTTGCTTCCTGACCAGAAATTTGTTGGTGTTTGTCATTAAGATACTGTCGTATTCTTTTATCATCTCTCAAATTATTTGACACAGACAGTACAACTCTGCATAATAAGTAATAGTATAGGGAAATGAGGATTTCAGCCCACTTTATAAGTATAAATTATAGTCCTAAATTATCCCCCACCCCTTTTTCCAAAATAGGGAAATGAGGGTTTTAGCCCACTTTATTTTTTTACCCTCCAAACAAGTATAAATTAAATGAGGGTTTTAGCTCACTTTTTTTTACCCTCCAAACAAGTATAAATTATAGTCCTAAATTATCCCCCACCTCATAGGAAAAAGAGGGGTTTGGCCCACCACCCCCTCCCACACCTCCTCCCCCACCCCCGCCAAACCCTCATTTCCCTATACTACTACTATGTAGACAGATATTTTGTAACCAGACAAAACAACAGGTGATGGAATGCGATAAGCTCTGTCAACAGAAGTGACGAATTTGTTAGAACAGCGCATGCGTGGAATACGATTATTCTAAAGACGGCAAATAGGTTTTACCACAAATTTTTTATCAGATAACAGGATGAAAATTAAACTGTGCATTAGAACGTTTCAGTTAAAAAGGCGGAAATTAAACTAGCATTAGAATGAAAATGATATTATTTTATATCACATTACCAATGATTAATGTTTCAACTGTTGATATTAAAAATACTTCACTATCACGACTATAGATACTAAATTTTACTTTACCGCTCACACGGCGACGGGACTCAAACAAATCTTTCATTTCTAGTTTGTTCAGAGGATATTTTTTGTCGATAAAATACACCTTTGACCGATCTAGATCAATTGTGAGTTTAGTATATTTTTGTTGGTTAATGGGGCTGTGAAAGTTTTTTAATTCCGCTAGCAACTTTTGATACAATTGTTCGAGATAATTGAAATACACGCTGTTATCAGATCTGATGAGCGAAAGTGTTAACTTGTCACATGTTCCATTAAAACATATACCTGTTGTTTCATTATTAAATTCAACTGTCAATTGTTTACCGTCCATCATTAGATATTTGATGTTACTATTGTAGCTATTTGTCATTGTCAAATTTTCAAACATTATTTTATAGGTTTAGATAAAATTTCAGTTGGAAAAGATAATGTCGAGTATAGATCTATCATCATGACAATACCCAAGGGCAAATGTATCTACCCCATTTTTACAATAGCGTTTGTCATCAAAATTATACAATCCACGTTTGATAATGACATCTGTTTCGAGTTTATGATGATTAGTTCGAATTGCCATAGCTCTCATAAAACTAACACCGCCATCAAGCGCATACCTGTAGTCATCAAATTTCATAAACTTTTTAACAAAATCACGAGGCAGACCTTTTGCTTTTTTCGTTTTATTATTATTGTCCAATAATACGGCATACATTTTACTACGTAATCCGATAAAGTATTTGATAGCGCTTGAGTTCATTTCATCTTTAAACTTACCAATAACCTTTTTATTTGTGTCGTCATGAAATTTACTGTCACGTAGATAATCGGAAAGATCAAACAGATGTCGATTATTGTACATGTCCTGATAGATGTCCTCACATTCGATTTCATATACGAGCGAATCAGTATCAGTAAACAATAATCTACTAGCCGGCCACTGATTTTTAACAAAAGTGTAATGAAAATCGTACATCAGCCACTTTGATAAATCTAACACTGCAGCTCCAACATAGATCGGCTTGTTTAGTTTTAGATTTGTTTTTCTTCTTTGTATTGCAACAAGATTTTCATTAAATATTTTCATGCTCACAAAATCATCGTCTGACACAAGTTTGTTTCTGCGATTGACATCATTAACTATTTCAATATTTACACGTTTCCTAATATTCTCCATCGTCTTACCAAAAACGGAATTGTTCATCAGTTTGAAGAAGTTTTTTCAAACTCTGTTTTCGCTGCAGCCCTTCTTGAAGTGTTTGAGTTACTATAACCTCTCATCCACGGCGACTGATTAAATTTTAGTACACGATGAACTTTTCTCAACACAAGACCAGCATCGACTGCTTGTTTTAAAACTTTGTAAAGCAAAACGTAATTTTTCTTATCAAGTAAATTTGGTACTAGTTTCTTGACCATGGAATGTTGCTTTGGTGATGCTAACGCTTGTTGTTCTTTTGATAACAAACTATAATCTATGACCATCGATTCCGCACAGAAAGGGTAATCGTTATGTAATTTGTGTAGCGAATTTGGATAATCAAGATCAACTTCAACGAAATAGGAAACATCTTCGGGTATCTTTTTTTCTGTCTCCGATAGAAATCGATCAGCCGTGATCCAATGAAATCCACCAAGAGGCATTGGTTCTGCCATCGAATACCCGTACAAGTTATTACAATGTAGATAAACTATATACTTCGAAGGAAGGTCAGGGTTATACTGTTTCAAATATTTGTTGTTTGCTTCAGCATACTTTTTTGTTATTACGCTAATACCGCCTCAAATACCTTTTTCAATAAAATTGAACATATCAACGTTAGTCAGTAATTCCAACCTTACCTTACTAAACTTTAACAGAGCATCCTATGACAGTCCAGGGGCAGAATAATACCAGCAAGGATCTAGTCCGTAATTATTATAACTCACTTCTCGAAAACTTTCAAAAACATCTACTAAAAATAACACGTCAGTTTTTAAATACAAATCATGATAATCACCAAAAGTCTCACAATCAAAAACTCTTTCCAGATATCTTGTGCATACCTGTACTCATCATCAGTTATATTTTCATTTTTAACTTGTGAGTAAAATTTATCTTTGCCCGGTAAAGATGTTTCATCAAATTTACTCCAGTCGTCGAGGTATTCGTATGGAAAAACTCCTTTTTTAGCTAGTAGATTAAATTTATCTCGAAAACTGTCTGTTAGGTTATCAAATTTACTACAACCTTTTACTAGCTCACATAACGAGGCTGCCATAAACTGCAGGCTGTCAATAAAACGCAATTTACCTAGCGTAACTGACATGTACTTTTCAAAATTATTTGGGATGCATTTGATGACGTTATCGAGTTTTAGACGAGATTTTATATCAGGATCACCAAAAGCTTCTACTATAATATGGCTATCATATCCTCGAAAATTGTGAAGAATAACCGGAATAAAATCTGGAGCATGAAATTTTAAATTACACTGATTATGAGCCGCTCCACGATACTGTCCAGTCAAATGACAATGGTCATGTACTTTTTTGTTGTCAGTATCAAAAGCTTTTTCACAAATATGACAAATTTCTGCTTGCTCGTGATCTGATTCTTGTTGAGGTGTTAATTTTAACATTGGCGTTACTTTTTTCAAACGATAAGCAATATTATCAACTTCATTGATCAACTGCTTGAGAAGGTAGATAGCTGGATTTTTACCACGATATAATTTAATTGGTTTAGATAATCTAGAATCAGTACAACAAACTACCTTATACGCTACTCCACATGGAACATGATTTTGAACTTTTCTTGTACTCGATTGATTATGATTATTTTCTACGCCAAGTACAGGTTGAAGTAAACACTCAAAATCAGCGTATATAACGAAAGGAATTTTTAGTTTGTGATTATGATGGACAAACTGTAACACACTATCTTTTTAAAATGGCATTGTTATTTTTTGCACATCATTACAGTACTGCAAATGCTTTTGTAATGTTTCATTGTTAGCACAACCATGCAAGCAGCGGTAACAAAAGAACTTTTTGTTCCTATTTTTATTGTACTGTTTACCAACTAGTCCGTTAAAGTTTTTAATCCAAACGTAATGATTTTTATAAAACAGTAGATTGATATTCGATTGTGAAGCTTTTTCTGAAATATATCTCGGATATACATCCTCTTTTTCATCTAATCCGAAAACGTTAATTGAAACATTATTTTGCTTTTCAAATTTTGGTATTTGATTTTCTGCCACTGGAAAGTTAATATCTTTAAAATTTAATCTTGAAATTTAATATTTTTCAACGCGACCAGCGTATTTTTCTGCTGGAAATAGTGCGGAAAGAACAGCCCATTGGAAACACTTGTTATCTACGTTTTTGATGTTTATACAACATCTTTTACTTTTTATTTTTGGTGGCAGGTCGATGTATGAACTACCTCGTAATGCGTTATATTTCATCATGTGAAACAATATTTCTTTGATCATTTCAAACTTCCAACCCGAACCTAATTGAGTGAATTCCTCTATTGTTTCCAGAGTTCTTTGTGTATTTCATCAGATAGTGATAACAGATCAGTCCCAAGCAAAACACGTCTTGATTTTGCGTTCATATAAGGTTCTGCAATTTCCTTGTTAGTTAATTCTTCCGTTATAACTAACTTTGAAAATATAACATGATATTGCACAAATAATCTGATACTTTTGTGTTTTTCGAGCTCACGTTTTACAGTTGTCTGTAGTAGGTGGTAAAGATTTGCTGCATTAAAATTTACTAAAACAATTTGATTATCAAACTGATAACTATTATCAAAACCTGCAAAAGCAGTCGCTATTTTATCAGGTTCTCCCATAAGGATTCTCTTAGCTATATCGCGCAATTTTAACATTATTATACTATAATGTAATATCTAATTGATAATTTACCTCACACTGCGAATGCGCTAAAAATCAATTGAAGATAAAAAAAATCGCCTATAATATAATGACAGCAAATCTAACAAACACATGTGAGCAAGAAGCATATCAAATTCACCCAAAGTATAACTTTATCTCACACTGCGCATGCGCTAAAAATCAATTAGAGATAAAAAAAAATATCACCTATAATATAATGACAGTAAATCTGACAAGCGCACGTGAGCAAGAGATTTATCATGTTCACCCAAAATACAACTTATACGCTGGAAATACATTAGGTTCAGTTATTAACATCAAAACTAGAATATCTGTTGGCAAATTAACGTCAGCGGGTTATACGATTAGTGTAAAGGGAGATAGTGCCGAGAGGATTGCAATGTTTAGAAAAGATTTTATTTACACATTGTTTTGCGATGATATTCCAGAGGGACAGCGTGTATATCACGTGAACGATAAAGTCACTGATGACAACATTGAAAACTTATCCTTAGAAGATGAGTTTCAGCCACATCCTGTCTTTGATTTATACGAGGCTAACGATTGCGGTATTATTAGAAACAGAAAAACTAAAGAAGTTCTTGGTACTATGAACAATATGGGATATATCAGGGTAACTTTTAGAGGAACATCGACAGATCAAGTTTGTTATACTGGTCATAGGTTTGTTAACGAGGTGTTCAACGGATCTATACCCAATGATCTGGTTATTAATCATATTAATAACGTAAAAACTGATAATCGATTGAGAAATCTGGAGCTAGTGACGCAACAGGAAAATGTGAGAAAAGGACGAGGCGGTGGTATTAATTTTAGATGTCCAGCAAAACCTGTTATTTCAAAAAACCTTGAAACGGATGAGGAGATCGAATTCAAATCGATTACAGCTGCGGCAAAGCATTATAAGATAAATTCCAGAGCAGTAAAATTTGTAGCTGATGGAGCAACAAAATCAGCTTTTTCAAGAGAATACGATGCTAGGATTGGTTTTAGAAATGATATTTGATAGCTCGGTTTTAGTCAAGCAATGATGAGCAAATGCTATGATATCATCATAATCAAAATTTAACGTTGTTACTGAACTTTCATTAATTTTATTTCTTTCTGCTTCTGTTAGCAATATTTTATGAGAATCACATTGCATTACAATAACGTCAACACTATGACCCAACAAACATTTTCTTACCGCTTCGGCTAGTTCGTTGTAATTTAATATATTAACTTTTTGGTGATATTTTATCTCATCAGTCATCTTATAACAATAATTTAGATAAAAATATATTATAATAATGGACTTGATGAAACGACTCGCTGAACTCTACAAACAAGATACTAGCGACAAAGTCGCCAGCGATAAGGTCGTCAGTGATGAGGTCACATTTTCCAAAGATTTCATAGACAAATCTATTGGTTATAATGAAGATATTTTATATAACAGCGAAACTGATGATGATGGTGAAATAGTTACTGTTGCTGACAGATCAAATTACAGCAGATCAACAACTAAACGATATAATGTCAAGTATCACATTGCAAAAAAAATAATGAAATTTAATTTTACCGTTGCCGAACAACAACTGTTTTGGCAGCTAATCAAACCTTTCTTAAACATCAGAATTCCAGGCCAACAGGAAAATATCAAATTTGATTTCATATTTGTCAAGACTTTTAATCTAATGACAATCTCTGACGATCGTAAGCAGTATCTAATATCGTTATGTAAACCAGTAAAATGTAAATCTGTCAAACAAAAGTATGAGAAAATTTATAATAACATTATATCATAATCTGCTTAGTTGGGATCCAACTGTTAAATTTATCGCTATATCCACGCCATTTGACTAAACTTTTATCTCCTTTTTTTCTAATCACTTTCTCGATAACGAAGACATCCTGCTCAATTTTTTGTAGTTCTTGTTCATAAAAACTACCTACGATCGGTTCCCCTGCCAGATCTTTTAAAACGTATGTTACAGGTATTATGAAAAGTACCTTATCAACCACAAAAACTTCTTCGCTCCAGTTTGGAGTAAATCCTTTTGCAAATACCTTTTTCATCAAAGAGATTCTAACTTTATCACCAACCTTAAATTTATGTCTGCAGTACATGTTTTCATTTGCTAATATTGGATTTTTAATAGCTTTTTTAGGTGTCATTTTGATGGTTCGATGTTTCGTGTTATTATATTCACCTACGATTTGAGAAAGGTCATTGATGTACCTGTTGGTGTTTTTAGCTGTCATATGTTTGTGTAATTTCTCGTTTAGCGTGCGATTAAATCTCTCAACAACAACGCTTTTACCTTCGTTTCCTGTAACATACCTTTTTATATTTTTTGTTCTAGAAACTGTTCAAACTTTTTGTTAAAGAACTCGGATCCGTGATCAGTCCAGATCTTATTCGGTTTTCTTTCTGTACTCGTTATTATTTGTTTTAGCGCATCAGTCATTGAAGT
This sequence comes from Potamilus streckersoni, assembly GCA_016746295.1. NCBI lineage: Eukaryota > Metazoa > Mollusca > Bivalvia > Unionida > Unionidae > Potamilus > Potamilus streckersoni. Next base: position 7,295 of record JAEAOA010001630.1, read on the forward strand.
CCATGTCTTATCTGAAACAGGTACACTGAAAGCGTATTTGCTAAAAACATCTATAACATTAAACAAATACCTTTTTGGAGCACCATCAGCGCCAACGTCAAACTGAGCTAGATTGGATACATCCACCAAATCTATAGCCCAGATATCATCCACACCATTAGCGACAACTTTACGTCGTGGGAACTTTTTTTAGGTCTGTGCAGCTCGACTGCAAGATCAACGTATACTTTTTTACCGAGTCCGAGTTTATATTTTGCTTCTATCATTCCCTGAACAAATTTTCTATCAAAACGTTCTCGTAGATTTGTTGGCTCCATATCACGTAATTCGTCTAACATTACATTATCACAATCTGCTTTCGAGTTTTCATGATCACCATAACAGATATCATGACGTATCGCTATTGCATCCACTTGATTATAAGGCTCTTGACCTGGCAATTGATTGTCGTTTTCATCTAGTTGTTGATCTAGCGGATTGTAAGGTCCTGTATACCGATGACCTGGCAATGTCCAACCGCCTTTTGGTTTTGGTAATTTTCCAATAATTTTATGTATATCTATACCTGACCCTATTATTTCTCTGTTGTTACAACATTGACAGTATGCGACAATTTTATTTTACTCAAGACACAAATCTCTGTCAGAATCACAGTTGCATATCATTCTATATTTTTAATCGTCGACTAAAATAATATCAGGATAACCAGATCCTAGCGAATTTTTCGCAGGCGACATCTCTGAGGATACTGTCGCTGGGGACATTTTCTTTAAAAACATATTTTTTCTCTTTCCGCAGACTGCACAAAAACTTTTTAATATTATCCTGTTGTTTTTTGTTGTTTCTGTTGTTTCATTAATATTTTCTGCTTTAGTTCTACACTTGAGACAGTATGTTGACATTATTATATTTTTAAGTTTATATAAAATGTATTGCGATCTCATCATTAGAGTGAGAAGGATGCTTGTCAAACTGTAAAATAAATTTTAAAAAATTAAGATTTCTGCTCATCTGTTGGATAAACATAATACAATAATATCCGCAAGCAGACGTTCCAACAGGTTGGAGTTGATTTGATGAATAATATATCTTTTTAAATTTTTTCTTTATATACTTTTTTATTACATCGCTTGGAGGAAGTCCAAACGAGTCAAAATAATTATTATTATAAACTGCTACCCAATGCGTGCCGGATCCGTCATTGAAATCTTGTATATTAATAACACACGAACTTACAGCTGATGGTGATTTTATTGCTGAGAGTTCATCTTTAGAATAAACTCCGTGAAATCTAGGAACCGCTTTTAACTTATCGATGATATCAAAATTACTCAACGGGGTGGTCGAGTTCCCGGTAATGTTAGACCACGTCCGATTCCTAAAAGATTTGGCAGCAGACTTCCCGCTAGTCCCGCCAAAAGTGGAGCGAACGGAATAATTCCTCCTTGTTTTGGTTGATTGCATATGCATTTGCATTTTGGTGTTGGCGATTTTGTTTTTGTTGTTTTCTTTTTTTTTTGTTGTTGTTAGCGATTTCGTGTTCTTTTGTGGCATTATAATATATCATTTACATAAAATTTACAATTTTTTTTATTCCACTTCCACGAATGATACCATTACCTTCGACTGCTTTCTTCGTTGCGCCAGATATTGCTCCAGACGCTGCTGCTAGTCCTAATGTGCCTAAGACTGGTAAAATTTTAGGTATTATTGTACTAGTTAATACTGATAATGCTGGACCAAGAAAACCACCTTTAACGACAATGTCGTTTGCCATCGCTGTCATTTGTGCAGCACTCAAATTTAAAACAAAAGTTTTTTTTACGATCATACTTTTTACTTGATTTTTTGTTAGCATTAATTTTGTTAAAACACCATCAGAAATATTAGGATTGATTTTTAATGATACCTGTTCTCGCTTTGCAATAGCAGCTACTAATTTGTTAACCTGACCATCAGTCAAATATACTTCTTTTACAATATATTTTGCCATTTTATATAACAACTATAGATTAAACTTGAACTGTCATTTTACCTCCAATAGACTCTACCGTGATAAATCTATCACTAATCACTAATGCGTACACGCAAAACGGCGCTACTGGAACCGCCCTAAGTGTCCAGGTAATTTCAATATCCGCTGTGCTGTCTACAGCTCGCTCGCTATGTTTACTAACATCAAAATGAAATATAGGATAAAGCGTACGAAATTCCTCTGCTGATATTTGAGTTCCATCTTCAACATCTTGATATTTTTGTATTGCGTCAAGCAGGTACATGTACGGTCGAGAAATATTTTTTTTAACGTCATCAGCAAAATTGCTCTCGATAGCTCGTTCTGGATATTGCTTTGAATTTAATCTAGCGTATATTCGTCTGACATCAGTGATCAAATATTGCATTATTTTGTTGTTGGTTACCTCGTCGGGCTTGCTGTTGAAATACGACAAAGATATTTCTCGGCAGTCAGTTGTTTGCTTGATGTTGTTGTGACCCTCCATGTGTAGTCAGTAGTATTTGGAACCGCTGTCTGATATATCTTATGCTGCTTAAAATAAATTCTGTTTGTATGCTTATCAAGCATGCTATTTAGTTCTGACATTTTAGTGATCGACGGTGTTATACATGGCATCCACAAAGCAAGTTTGTTTATGATAAACTGTACATCAACCCCTCCAGATCTAAACAAGCAATAGTTTTGGTCTGCTCGATCTAAAATAAGAGTATGTTTTACTCTGCGAAATACTTTATCATGATCGCGACAAAAGCCGAAAATCATACTTAGTGGAAGCATCATTGTAATTTGACGTGATCCTGCTGCAAGTTTTCTTCGCCTAGCAAAACCATCGTTATAGCGTGGATTTCTCACGTCAAGTGTGTTAAGAAGTAAATTTAACATCGCAGTACCGTTTGCATCTGCAGCTGGTGGCGTTATATTTAGATTATTAAAAGCTGCTGTAAGAGAAACTCTTGTAGCGTCTGCATTAGCAGCTGCACCTGGTGCAGCAATACCTAGCGCGTCTACATTAGCAATGAGAAAATTTCTCACAATTACAGCATTTGCATCAGCATCAGCTCCATGTACTATAGCGCCTCTCTTTAGAAATTCGGTTGATTCAGCTATACCCCGTCCAGTATCTTTAAACCACATCATATTAGTTGCAGTTGATCTTGAGTAATCGTCGGAAAACGAAATAATATTTAAAATTGTACTTGCAACTTGTAGATGACTTGAAATATCTTCTATAGTTTGATTGGCCAGTTGATATATAGCACTTTTGAATAAACACCAGTCGTTATTTATAAGAGCTACTTCTGCTCCAACTGCAATTGCAGCAGGTGGATTGGCTACTGTCATAATCTGACCACGAACTTCTAACATAGCCTTATGTGGCAGTAGAAATACATCTTCGTCTCTGGTGTTAAAGGTTCTAATACCAGCTTTATTTGGTTCGTTAGAATTCCCATCAAGATACTCAACAAACTCAAATTCTGTCACATCGTTGTCGATGTCATAAGTTTCTGTTAACTCGAGATAATTTTTAAGACATTTTATTTTATTAGATTATATAAAATTTTATTGCGGCACTGTTACTTTAGATATTAATTTTTGTATGATGTTCTCGCCCTTTGGTGATAATATTTTTTTTGTTGTTGTTATCATAGCTTTTTGAGTTTCTTTTGTTGGAGCGATTTCTGCGATAGCTTGTTTTATTTCAGATGCAGTCGGTGGATCACTTTTTATTTTATTAGCTATTTTTTGTCCCACTGCAGTCCCAGCGGCAGATGCAGCCCCAGTTGCAAAAGCTTTACCAGCGTCAATAGCAATTGGTGCAACTTTTCGTGCTATACCCGGAATATTTTCAATAACTTTAGTAAAAATATTTCCAAAAAATCCTCCTACCATTTTTCTTCCATAAACTTTTTTCTTTGTTTCATTATATTTGATGTTGCATAATTTTTACTTTTGCTCGCGTAGATGTAAATAATAAGTTACAACTTCATTATTCAATTCCAACTGTTTTCCTGACTGATCTGTCAACTGCATTATTATACTTGATATTTGATTTTCAACATTTAAAGGATAATATATAATATGTCGTGGAGTTATTTGCATGAGAGAACCTGGCGGGACTTCTGGTGAGAAACTGTAAATCGTTTGACCTTTGCTACCTTTTGATGTATAAGAGCCAGAAGCAATAGAGCAATTTACTAATATTGTATTTACTTCTGTTATATTTACTGGCAGTTCACTGTCATACGTAAGAGCCTGATCAAGTGCAGTGTAAGTTTTTTCAGTAAATCCTAACAGTTGTGCAATGCTTCTTTCTCTTGGTTCAAGACTGATTGCTATATTTTTCAAAGTTATCCTAGTTCGCAATATGTTATAATTTGCTGCCAATTCAAAATTATCAGCCACACCGTGAGCTTTTGTGATGAGCTCTTTGATTGGCTTGTTTAGATCAGTAATATTATAAGCTCCTTGCGGATTTTTTTGTTGTAGATATTGGAGATGTTGTAATCATAGTAAAATACATTTCATCGTTAACATCATTTTTCACGTTAGGTATAGCATTCCAGCAAGTACAAGAAATTAATCCAATTTCATATTGTTTTGTAGTATCTAGTTGGATAGGTGGAAAATAATTTACTGAAAAATTTGCGATATCTATCGCAGACTCACTAGAGTTTAGTAATAATGTTGTTTGCATTCCTTTAATATTATATCATTTTACAAAATTAAGTCGCCGCGATTAAGTCGCGGTGTAAAGTTTTATATTCGTCAGATGTTAATAATTCACTCGATCTTAGAATATCAAGTATGTCAATGATTTCATAATTAAGTTCAACACTAACATTCCCAGCTTCCTTTGATGATATTAATAACATTAATCTACCTATCATTTCAGTAGTTGATGTAAATACCTTTACACCAGTTCCTGTTCTTACTTCTCTACTTTTCTCTAAACGATTTTTATCAAAAATAAAAAAATTCCTTTTAAAACTCAACCCTTTACCAAAAGGTTTTAATCTACTATTTTCTGCTATTTTTTTAAACGTGAGAGCAATAACACCGTTTCTCATTCTTTCATAAAGTGGAATCATATTATCAATCTCTGTAGCCGTGTTTAATTCATCTTTAGCAGCAGCTCCGTCTTTAAATATTACATCTAATCTATCGAGTAATGTTTGATATTCTATATCAGTCCACTTGCTTATATCATCAATACCCCTTATATTTTCATTCTGTAAAAAATAATCATATTCAATACCTTTTATCTCATCATTTGCTCTTTTTGTAAAATAAAATCTTTGATCTCCAACTTCCATAAACTTTACAGTAAGCTCACCAACTCTTTGTTGCTCCTCTTTGATATCTTTTATATCTCCTGAAAAATGTTTTATAATATTTGTTATTCCTTGCGTTGTTAACTCTGCTAATCTTCGCTCAAGTTCCAGCGGATTGTTTATCAATCGATCTGTTTCAGCTTGTCTAGCCGCAGGATCAGCTATATTTGCTGTAAATGCCTCAATTAGTTTTCTATTTTCTTCATCAGATCTAGTAACAAGTTTTGCAGCAGCTGCTTCCTGTTGTTCTTTAACAATTCCAACCAAGCCTTTTTCCTGCAGTTGTTTAAGTTCTTCTTCTGACAGTGGTTTAGTTTCAGGTTGTTTACCTAATAGTGCTTCAGTAACCGGCTTGAAAATTGTAGCTGTTTCTTCTGTAGCGGTTACTTGCCTACGTCGTGCTTGTTGTACTTTTTGCTTAAGCGATGTCTGAGATTGAGCAAGTTTTTTAGATCTTCTATGTGTTGTCTGTATCTTGCTCGTTTGTCCATTATTATTATTATAAATTTTATAAAATTGAAAACCTTACTGTAAATAAGTGTCAATACAACAGCGAAACATTTTAGTTGGATCATTTGTAAGTTTATCAAATAAGAAAATGTTGTATTTATATTTTGTAGCATTATGGTAAAGTTCAATAAACTTATCTTTTGTCACGTCACCGCAGTGTTCGCTTGCAATATTTCTAACGTCAACATTGTCCAGTCCTGGAAATAATATAAAACAACCCGTATTTCGCCGAATAAATCTGTCAACATTATAAAATCCTTGAGCGAGATAAACAGAATTACATTGTTTGTTACGTGACAGTGAGAAATACGATCTTATTTTGTTCATCTCCATGTTATTTAGCGGAATATCGTCAAAAACTACTATCTTATGTTCATCTGCATCAAGTTGATTAACTGGAATAAGATCTTCTGGCTGCCTAATTATAAAAAAATCGTCACCGGCCTTACGTTCATCACGAAGTTTGTCATTATAATCGCTTAATAACTCATACTTACCTTGATTGTGTAAATATAAACTCTGTCGCCCAACCATTAAGATAATGACAATCAAGAAGTTTATTACTATGTTTGTGCTTCACCAGTCTCTCTGTATCAAAGTTTAGTATCGACGATTTTGCCTTTTTGTATAATATTAAACTAGTGTTGATAATTTTATCTAAGACAGTAAATAATGAGTTACTATACAAACTTTGGAACACTATCAGGAGATTTATCCACAAAAGGTTACCAAGGTGACATATCCAAATATGCAACTCTTGATCATCTCAAAAATGAAATCAATAATTTACTAAATCTTACCAGTGTAGAACCAGATGAAGTCGTCATTTTCCAGGACAAAGAAGGACGATTAAAAACGAGTGATGTAAAACTGCCAGATGTACTTGTACGAATTCCTAATGCGGTTGCTGATAATATCTTGACTTATCACAATCAAGGTAAGATACAAGATTCTGGTAGGTCAGTAAATGATTTTTTAAAAAAGCTGGTGATTTATTTAATGGAAATATTGTTATGAACCAGAACAAGATTACAGATCTTGGATATCCAACTACAGATGGAGACGCTGTAACTAAGAAATATGTCGATGATCAGGACGTTCCAATCAATAATGAAATAACAGCGCTCAAAAATGAATTTACCGGTCACGTAAAAACGTTTTTAAATTTTCGTAGAAACATAAACACCCTTAAAGATGATTTTTTTGGAAATCCATCAATTGTTAACATTACACTCGCTAATATTAACACAAAACTCAATGATATTAACACAAAACTCAATGATATTATTAGTGGAATTCCTAATATTGTTGAGAAAACGAGTATGGTTAAAATTCCTCACAAACAGATTAAAAATATTGTGTATACTGTTGATACTGGTTATACTGGGTGGACAAAAAAATAATTCTGTCAAATATATTGCAGAAGTTACCGGTGTGTATAGATTGTCAGTGCTTAGCAGTGCAAAGTTTAGAATATCTACCAAATATCTATTTCGTCATCCAAATGATGAGTCATCTGGAGTATTATCTGTAATAATAAACAAAAATTCTGAAGAAGAATTTGTACTTGAACCAGTTGATAAAACTTTAAAATTAGCAATTTTTCTCTGGTGTTTGGAATTTATAGCTGAACAACCAGCTCTTATTATGGATTAACCAAACATAGGACTATGTGAACTAATATTATAATGAAAAGAAGTATAGTTGATTTCAATCATATTTCAAAAGATTTTCCAAACCAAGATGTAGACGAATTAATACAATACTATAAATATTATCATAAAAAACTTTGGTGCGTGAAAAAATGTTACAAATACTACAACAAGATCCTTCGAGTAATATCTTATCTACCCTTGTTAATGACCAGTTCTGGTATAATTTCAAGTGGGGTATCATTAAATCCTTTTTTGTTAATCATATCTGCTATTGGTGTTTCACTTACAGCGGCGTGTAAAAAAGTAGAACCAAGACTTTTGATAAAGAAGCACGGTTGTTTAACATCAATTAAAACTTACAAGAAACTACTTGATCAGATCCGGTCTTACCTACGAGGAGTTAAATATAATATGGATGATTTATTACGTGAATTTCGTATTATTGACAATATTTTAACAGATATTCTACCAATGAGGGTTAGCAAGTATGAAAAAAAATATCACAAAAAATATGAGTAACATAAAATTTTATCTAAACTTAAGATATAATATAACTAAAATAATATCATTTTCATTCTAATGCTAGTTTAATTTCCGTCTTGTTAACTGAAACGTTCTAATGCACAGTTTAATTTTAATCCTGTTATCTGATAAAAAATTTGTGGTAAAACCTATTTGCCTTCTTTAGAATAATCATATTCCACACATACGCTGTTCTAACAAATTCGTAAATTCGTCATTTCTGTTGACAGAGCTTATCGCATTCCAACACCTGTTGTTTTGTCTGGTTACAAAATACCTGTCTACGTAGTAGTAGTATAGGGAAATGAGGGTTTGGCGGGGGTGGGGGAGGAGGTGTGGGAGGGGGTGGATGGGCCAAAACTCTCATTTTCCTATACTACTTAAGTACATTGTTTAAGAGCAAGGAAATTAAAATGTCAGCAAGTCCAATCTCAGTCGCAATACTATCTTGGTTCTTGCTGTTGTTGTTGTTGTTTGTGTTGTTGTTGTAGGGTTTAACGCAATTTTTCAGCACAAGTTTGGCTATACATGGCGGCCAGTATTAATGGTGGAATAAAAACCCTGGAAAACTCAGGGAAGAACCACCGACCAACTAGAAGCTACTGGCAGGCTTTCTCACTTACCCACGTTAGCAGAGTGGGGACTCGAACTCACGCAGACAGAGGTGAGATGGCAGTGATCCGTAACGGTCAGCGCTTTAGACCACTCGGCCACTCGGGGCCCCCTAGGGCTATTTAGTAAGCACCTTGACTTCTATTCATGTTTGCATATTATGTGCAGCGCTGGTTTGTGCCGCCGGCATGGGTAAACACTAGAGCCGCCTTAATGGTTGCGTACTTAACGATCAACAGTACCACTTCTGTTAGCGGAATTACAGCAATAATTGACGTTGAATGCTATTGCTGAGATTCAAAGCAAAATGATCAAAACATTGACTGGTTTACCTAGAACAACATTAGCAATACAATCACAGTTCCGGGGTGGTGTTTACTTCGTTTATCTCCATTGACATCATCCCCAAGTACCGTGGTATATCTTTCACTCCGTGTAAACGTTGTTGTAAAGGCACAAAAAACACTATTAATAGACCCCTGCAGACACATTGCGTTGAGAAGTTTCAACGCACGGGATCAGGATTATCATCCATTATTATTAAGACCCACGCTGTACTTACTTTAAATGCAAACAAATAAAGCTATTGGGAACGACCAGACATAGGCAAGGAACTCGAATCATTGCCGCCCGCGAATCCATAAAAAGAGGACAAAATATTTGGACAGTTCTTTCAACAAGTGATTGACATTGACAAGTAGAAGTAGTTACAGGTGCGACAGGATCCGCTTCTTCTTGCAATTGGCAAGTACCATTTCATATTATCTTTGAAATAGGATACAAAGCAGATGGATATCAAGCACTGCTATTATTCTGAGTGTCTAAAGCCAGCCTCAGTACAACTAAGGTTAACTGTGGTTCATTTTCCGAACAGCCAATAGTAATACCCTGGAAGGTTCATGAGTTTGATTATGAGTGCAAACAAAACGTGGATTTTGGCAAAACGTTTTGTAGATAACCTTTCATCCTGGGTATAAAGGCCCACGTACCACTGATCACGCCGGGAGAACAAATTATAGCCATATTCGAAAAGACGCACCCCACCTTATAATAGGATATCACCAGCAAAATAAATAGTCTGCTAACCTGCGACCATGGTGGATGGTTGAAGGCCGTGCTATTTCTAGATAAGTGACTTTAAATAAACTGACAACTTTTTTGACATTACCATTAAACCATGACTGAACAGTAACACACACTGTACAAATGAACACGGTGGATGTGGTTGCTACCTCACTGGCGGGTGTGTCCCTGGGCACCAATGTGGTGGTGGGATTGGGATAATGACAACACTTATTGCCTACTTCGGGACATCTCCCCCCCCCAAGACAGTTCCACCCCAAAATTACCCGCTCCACCCGATTTATCCTCGGCACATTTTCCCCTGGAATTCCCCCATTAAATAGGACTTTTCTCCGCCAGTCAATTCCCCCATTATCTTTTTGCTACTTTATTTATATATACATGTAGTAACAGTTAGCTTTGATGTATACTCGCATCCCAAATCACAGTTTGTGTACAGATATAACCGTTGTCACCTGAAATAAACGCATTATTAAATATACAATATCTACTTTCCAGATAACTCTCTCTCACACACACACACTCATACACACACATAAAATCATGAATTTTAAGGTTGGCTATGACACATTTGAACTCTGAACACAAATTCACACCCATTTTTAAGCATTGTTAGTTATAACAAAACTGAGCATTGTATTTTTGTCAATTATTTGCTAATGCTTTTACTGAATAATGAGGCTTGAGTCTAGTCTTTATTTACTGTGCTTATTTGGTACGTTTAAGATAAACAACAAAAAGATTAGCCATCGTTCAATTAATTTGTAGTTTTGAACAAAATTTGATCACGTGGTGGTTTTCGTTGAATGTCCAATATGATTCAAGAAAAAGCGATCGTCCTTTTATGAAGTAAGTGATATTCTTAAAGTGTACAAACGTATCCTACACTTCTACCCTAAATGACCATGAAAATGTGATTTCTAAATGTCAACATGAAGTTTCACTCCATGGCCGTCCAGAACTCCGAAAATTCTATTTCTACTATGTATATTGTACAATAGTAAAAAAAAAACATTATGTAAAAGACGTAACTGTATCAAGAAAATACTGCATTATATCCAAGTTTCCAATTTTGCAAGAAGTTGCCTCATACGTAGTTTTATCAGTTGCTATACAACTTGTCAACTTGCCACTAGAATTGTTGGTTCTCTTGAACACATATCTTATTTTTTATCAAAAGCTGAACTCTACTAATATTTTTACAAGATCAGTTTAGTTTGCTTAGTATTTCCATTTAATGGCATTGCTGCGTTGAATTTTGTAAAATCAGCTATAAAATTAACCTAATTTCTCGACAAAAATGAAAGCAGAAACAGTCCAAAGAAATTTAATTTATTTCCATAGTCCGATTAACAAACATATCTTTTCAAACTATGCTCAGATAAGGCCGACATACCGCGAGTCACGAAAACACAAGGTTGGTATCCGGTATGTGCAAAATTAATATTGTATTGAACAGAATTTTATGGTGACAATTATCTCTTTTCAAATGGAAAGAATTACAGCATTTTATTTTCCTCAATCGGTCGAATTTTTCTTGCGTCTTGCTTCAATATTGGTGACGGAAACCTTAGGTGCGCAGAAATGCCCGACATTGTATATATATATATATATATATATATATATATATATATATATATATATATATATATATATATATATATATATATATATATATATGTGTGTGTGTGTGTGTGTGTGTGTGTGTGTGTAATTTAATTTATTTGATACAGTCCAAACATTACAATTTCAGATTTTCTTTGCACATTCATTTTCTTACCTTCCAGCATTGGCATCTGAAATCAATTAAAATGAAACATCGCCATTTCGTGATAATAATATTCTTGTCGTCTCCACTATGACAAATATCATAATAAGAACGATTTATGAACATTTATGTACATAATGCTTAAGATGGGAAATACCTAAAAATGTTTTATTGACAGATAAGCCTCTCCTTATGCTTATGCTCCTTGGAAATTAATTAATAAAAATTAATTATTGAAAATATATTAACCATGTATTCTTGATCTTATGCATCAAAGGTAATTTTATAAGTAAACTGTGGCAGATAAAATTTATGCCACTGGAGTTCCTTAAAACAACATGTATTTACAATAAACTGGATGGCAATTTTATGCATTTACCATAAGCTAAACTCGACTAAGTCATCCCAGAGGTAAACAATCCGATAAACAATCCGATAAACAATCAATTACAACCGAATCGTCCTTTCCTCGTGGTACGTAATCTTTATCCTACCCTATACAACTCGTAAGATATTCTCTCTACAAAGCGTAAAATAAATTGCAACACATTTTGTACATTAGTGACGATTAAAACAATAAACTTCAAGGAACAAAAGGATATATTTATTATGTGTTGCGAGTGTATAAATTGTTCATTTCGATCCAAAAAGGTCTCCTTCGAAGTCTTTTTGCAGCTGTAAATTGGTTGCCTAAACAGTCGCTGCATCTATTGCCATAGATGTTATCTTTGTGGCCACCTTTGTCACCGCTTTAATGTTGTCCTTGTCTGTCCTTCCCCTCCTTATCATGATCAGACTTCTTTTCATCCTTATCTTGAAGTTGTTTCTCGGCAGCTTTAGCGGCAGTCTTAACAGCAGTTTTAGCGGCAAACTTGGCTGCTCCTTCCAGGAATTCTCCTCCGTCTCCAAGATCTTCTGTATTAACTAGATCACCGATCTCATTTGTACCTGCTTTTGCTGCTATTTTTGCAGCCCCCATCAATCCTTTACCCAGTGCTTTTTTTGCTGCTTTGCCACCTGCAGTTAAATGATAATAAAATGAAATATGTGATGCAGTGAGAAATTATGTATAAAATATTCAACTAATGTATACTTTTTACATAACATGGCTTACACAGTGACCACATAATTTTGTAAATTTGTAAGTACGACTAAATATCTTTTTAGTCTTTCATTCCACAACAATTTCTTGCTTATCAGTATGGGAACTTATTTTTCGAATGAAATATTTTATTCTCGTACTGTGCAATGTAGAATATATATATATATATATATATATATATATATATATATATATATATATATATATATATATATATATATATATATATATATATATATATATATATATATATATATATATATTGAGTATTATGCGATTTAAAAATACGAAGTAAGCGTATTTTACAAAACAATTTATATTGGTCTTAAAATATATATTTTTGAGCTTTTATGTTGCTAGAAAAGTAGAATTACAATTTAGTAGAATTACAATTTGGCTGAAGTCAAAATAAGTACGTTTGTTTAAATTACGATTACTTAGATGCGAGTTCGTACGTCACTGCAGCACAATGTATCAGGTGTGCTGTAGAAGTCGGTGTGATGATGCAATGTGAGCTAACATGGGCTGACAACGATGAAAACTTTATAGCTATTTATTGTGTAGTGTTAGTGTAATGAGTGATTTGTGGATTTTGTAGAGATGCGTTCTCAAAGTCGTATGAAAATATTTTTCTTTCGTGGTTAAGTTATTAAAGTTTTCGTTTCTAGCCTGGCAGAGATCTGTTTGTTGCGAATATGACGTTGAAACAACTTTAAAGGATCTTGATGGGTACAGACATAGATGTTGCTTACAAACTTTGGTAAATGCCTACCAAGTTTTTCATCATGCAAAGACAAGAGAATAATCTCGCAAAAGCTATTGTAAAATTGTTACAAGATTAGTATTCGAAATTTAATTAGCAGCACTGATAGTTGAACAATGGCAACCTCATCTTTTAAACTAATTTGTTTTTACTCATAAAGCTATAATACTGAATACCTTGATTATATGCAGTAATCGGATATAATATTGTTCAGACCGTTCTCTCTGGCCTGGCGTAAGCTTCTTGATTCAACTGCAGAATGGGAGAATGTCTCAGTGATTATAATTTTATTAGTTTTGATGAGAGTGAGTAGTCACATATCTGACCTCTTGATTTTAAAGTTATATTTCAATGTTGTTGTTTCAGTCAAGTTTCGAATAACGAATGGCTTTTGTAATTGATTCTGAATGTATAATCAATATTTTATTTCATGTCAACGGGTATAACAATGTGTTTGTTATAGTATGGATTAATTGTGTAAAGTGGATAATCCGTACTATTGTAACAGACGAAATTCTCGGTTATTCTAATGCCAAGTGTTTGATCATTTGACATGGAACTCTTTACATTAGGTGTATGAGTCATATTTTAAGGAATCACGGTACTAATGATATGGAAACTGAGAACCAGTCTCGAAATTGGTGAAGATAAATTAGAGTATAAGTGGGTTTTTCTGGGCCGTATAGGTTGATAATGAATGTTAATAACTGAAAAATGACACATTGATTCATTGGTGAAATTTCAGTTATTTTAAAAAACTTGCATTTGGAACACTCATTAATGAAATGAGTACCCAACTGCATGGTGAGGAATTGAAAGCATGTGCTTTAAACATACGTAGATCCAGAAAATGCCTTTTCTCATATGGTTTTATTTTTCTACATAGAAGCTGTCACCTTTGATGCATCTATACTTATAAATGTAGGTTAATCAAGAGCACTCAGAAAGTTAGTTACTGAAATTTTGATATCATGGCGTTCGTATAAGTTAGCAATGGGAACTGAATTAGTACCATGAGTCCTTAAAATAAGCGGTATGAAATATAGCTTGGAGATTTGCAAAAGATTCTTGACAAACATTACAGATGTGAAGGAAGAAATAAAAATGGAAATGTGTAGCTAAACTCTCGTAAATGTGTGGTTGCAATAAATTAGAGGAAATTATTTGCATATTTAGCACGCTTAAGAACTCCTCAACTGACAAAGACTATTGTATTGAGGTTCTCGAACAAACGGGAAATATCTACCTTTTGCGTTCATCAGTGTTTTGAGATACTATTATACCCCTTGAATATTACAAACGAAATATCCTGATGGCAGCAGTGCAATAATGTGTAGCTTTGCAATACATGTTTCCAATAATTTCCGTTTACAATTCAACCGCACGATGTGTGTGTGTGTTTGTGTGGGTGTGTGTTACATTTATAAATCCAGAATATTTTAAAATACACATTAATGAAATGTCTGACATGCACGGAAATAAATCAAGATTTTGCAGTTTTTTCGTCACTGTAGGATAAAACATTTGCATCAGGACGTCAGTTTTAATATCACTTGCTCCGTAACATTTGCAGGACAATTACAAAACATGTTTCATAGTAATTAGGCTAATTATAAAGCTTGACATGGTTGTAGTAGCAGTAGTAGTGGTAGTAGTATTAGCTGTCCACAAAGATGAAAAATCTTTTGGTTGCCAGAACGAGAAATATTTACGAACATTTTGCATTGGTTAATGGTTGAAAATTTTGCTCCAACAGTATAAATATATTTTTACAAAATATATTTACTATTTACTAATTTTATGGGGGCCCCGGGTGGCCGAGTGGTCTAAAGCGCTGTCTGTTACGGATCACTGCCATCTCACCTCTGTCTGAGTGAGTTCGCGTCCAGACTCGGCTAATGTGGGTAAGTGAGAAAGCCTGCCAATAGCTTCTCGTGTGTCGGTGGTTTTTCCCAGGGTTTTGCAGGGTTCTTCCTCCACCATTAATACTGGACGCCATCTTGTGCTGATAAATGGCTTTAAACCCTATGACAACAACAACTAATTTTACTCTCAACTGGATTTCATTTTTGCACATTTTAAATAGTTGATATCATTGGATTATTCAAGTTTATACAGTTGAACAAAAACGACTCGTAACCTAAATTAGATTCATATTGTGACAAACTATTTATAACCACTTTGTAAATTCGACAGTTTTAATTAAATTTATGTAATTTTTCACCATCTACTTTAATAATCCACGAGTTTGTATATAATATTTATATGGCGAAAAAAGATGATTTTTTTAAAAGAAAGGATAATGGTGACCAGTGTCAGTGGGCCAAGCTTTCTCTTGCAAAACGTCAAGGACACAGAGGCAAAACTTAGTTCCTTTGTTTTGTTACCTTTCTCATCCTTGGATCCTCCACAACCCATGTTCAAGAAGGGGAGAGACTGAAATGGAATCCAAATACTACTATAGAAAACAAATACTCATTAACAACTATCGCACATTAGAGACTATAATTCGATTCACAAGCTTCTTGAAAAACACGATACTATCGAGATCTTAAATATGTACACCAGACGCCGACCAATAAGTTGTAGATGGAGAATGGACATATTGGTCCAGAACCCTATATCACCTCTCTTTGTCATCGCACTAGATCCCCACAAACCGAATTAATGGAAAGGTAATAGCAACGTTTAATGGACTTAAGCTCAAGTCATCAAACTGCTATAGTACGATACAACTCTGGAACGATCTTTAATTGGTACAAAACATCATATTACTTAGATACAGCATCTCTACTTTATATTTCAAAACATCATTTTAAAGTTTGCATTTGATATTCATTTAATATCAGTTGAATATATATATATATATATATATATATATATATATATATATATATATATATATATATATATATATATATATATATATATATATATATGTATATATATATATTTACCGCGTGTATATGATTTTGATTTTTAGCATAGCTTTAACAATTTTTTCAGTCATATCGCTACGATGTCTGCAGTGTGGCAATTTATAGTGATATCTTGTACTTGGGCATCATGTCCCATCCAATTTCATTATTCAGATATTATTCAGATATTACTCGATCGAGTTTCGAATCCGCCACCTCCGGAATCTGAGCCGGGCGTTCTAACTACTAAGCCACTGAATCAGTCTTCTTTTATTGAATTATGCATACATTAACATCAGCTAATATCAATATAACTTGACATAGCTTGATAAATGACATCATTAATATCACTTTGTAGATTTAATGTAACATTAAGTGTTATATAAAAAAAACTGAATAACAAGGACATGTAGAGTAAGCGGTGATTTACTTCTGAGTCGATTTTATTATGTGGATATTTTTGGAAGATCAATACCAGACTTGAGCTTGACTATGTCATTTATTCTTGTCAAATGCTATGTATTGCTACCATTATTTGAGTGAAGTACATATGAAATATAATATCATTTCTCTAGGAAACTAATACATGTTTGAATCAGGCATTTTGTTTTCTCTTTTACAAAGGCAACATATTTCGAACGATATTGTATTTTCTATTCTATACAGGTAATATCAATATAAAATTCAAGAAACTGCACTGAAATAATCTTCAGACGTATATTGAATTATTTACTGACACACCTTTAAGAATTATCATACTAACATTACTAAAGCACAAAACCTGGTAAGTGCATCAAAATAAAGTCAAACAATTTGACAATTTCATAAATGATACGGACCTAATTTGCAACTCTAGTGACCTTAAATTTACATGGCTGGAATTCCCTCAATTTGTGACACGTAATATGAACTAGTATTTTACGTTTACGTAGTCAACGAAACGTATGCATTGATGCCATAAAGTATATAACAAATTAATACTTACAAAATGTCTTTTTTAAAATGACAGCTCCAAATAATCTAGTATTTTCACACCCAAGTTTTGAATACTTTTGATTTCCATGCGTAATGTTTTGTTGCTATAAACAAACCCACCAAACACTCCAGGAAATTTTAGACCACTATACAAACGCGCTAGGTGATAAACAGTTCATCTTACGTGGCTGATTGTTGTTGCAAGCAATTACTGTTTACGATGAGTTGTGAAATGTCAATGTCATATGACGAGTATTCCAATTTCGCTCTTTTAATCAAATTGCTTGTCCTTAATGTTCATGTTCAAGGTCGATATTTTAGATTTTATCTCTTTAACTATACATGTGTAGTTGAAACAATTCATTGTCAAATGTCTAGAATGCCAAATTCACATGTTAAACCAAACTGTGATTAGTGAAAATTCCATTTCATATGTAGAGTATCTCGCATATTGTATCGGTTGAATTGAACAGCAATGAGTGTACGTTTCATTGTACTTGTCAGAATTGTTAATTTAATTGGTGGAATGAAATATGTTGGTGTTAACATCTACATTCACAACGAGAATGCCCACTCTACAAATTCCAAATAATTTCGAGTATTGCGATGTATCTCTTATGTATTCATTTACATTTTAGGCATTTAATGTTTTTAAAGTTATCATTCTCAACGAGATAATTACTCTGAAATGTTACCCAATATAAGTTATCTTGATAATCTTTATTGACAAAATTGAATCCAATGAGCTGCAGGACTATGTTGTAAGCATATATCACGTGACCAGTGACCTGCATGACTAGATTGTATGCATATATCAAGTGACAAGTGATCAGCAGGACTTGATTTTGAATATATTTTACGTAGTCAGTGAGCCCTAGGACTAGATTGTAAGCATATTTCAAGTAATCAGAAAGCTTCTGGACTCAATGTTTGGCATATATCACGGTACCAGTAAGCTGCAGGACTACATTGTAAGCATATATCACGTAATCAGTAAGCTTCTTGCCTCTATTTTAGGCATATATTAGATAAAGAGTGAGAGGATGGACTATTTTTTTTAGACAGCATATACCATGAAATTAGTGGGCTGAATTAATTCATTTTAGGCACATGGTACGACCATGTAGTATTATTAATTGTGTGTTAACATTTGAATTCTTTATAATTCATTTTTATATTATTAAAGTAGTAGGAGAAAGTAAGAATCCGAGCTCAACAACCCCCTCCAGACCACCAAACAAATACAAAATACCTAGGTAACGTAATAGAAAACCTATTGCAATCAATAATTGCGTTAAGAATCCGAGCTCAACAAATACAAAATACCTAGGTAACGTAATAGAACACCTGTTGCAATCAATAATTGCGTTAAGAATCCGAGCTCAACAACCCCTCTAGACCTCCAAACAAATACAATAGAACACCTGTTGCAAAATACCTAGGTAACAGGTAAAATTTAATTACGTGATCTTCCAGAATAAGCAAAATGATGTGTCAGACTCAATTTTCCAAATCATTACGATTTAGCAGAGCGTGGCGATTGTGGACTAAATTACACATTAGAATTCCAGTAAGGTAAGTGGTATTATACCTCATTACCAACTGTTAATGTCTCAACTGTAGATATCAAAAATATTTCATTATCATGGTGATAGAGGCTAAACTTTACTTTACCGCTCACATAACGACGGGACTCAAACAAATCTTTTATTTGTGATTTGTTAAGAGGGTATTTTTTGTCGATAAAATACACCTTTGACCGATCAAGATCAATTGTAAGTTTGGTGTATTTTTGCTGACTAATCGGACAGTGAAAGTTTTTAAATTCCGCAAGCAACTTTTGATACAATTGTTCGAGATAATTAAAATACTCGCTGTCATCAGATCTGATGAGCGAAAGTTTTAACTTGTCACGGGTACCACTAAAGCATATGCCTGATGTTTCATTATTAATTTCAACTGTCAATGGTTTGCCGTCCATCATTAGATATTTGATTTTGCTACTGTAGCTATTTGTTACTGTCAAATTTTCAAACATTATTTTTAAAGTTTAGATAAAATTTTAGTTTGCAAAGATAATGTCAAATATATCTCTATCATCATGACAATACCCAAGTGCAAATGTATCTACCCCATTTTCGCAATAACGTTTATCATCAAAATTGCTCAAACCGCGTTTGATAAGGACATCTGTTTCGAGCTTATGATGATTTGTCCGAATTGACATAGCTCTTATAAAACTAACACCGCCATCAAGCGCATACTTGTAGTCATCAAATTTTATAAACTTTTTAACAAAATCACGAGGCAGACCTTTTGCTTTTTTTGTTATTTTATTATTGTCTAACAATACGGCATACATTTTACTACGTAATCCGATAAAGTATTTGATAGCGCTCGAGTTCATTTCATCTTTGAACTTACCAATAACCTTTTTATTTGTGTCGTCATGAAATTTACTGTCACGTGGGTAATCAGAAAGATCAAACAGATATCTATTATCATGCATGTCCTGATAGATGTCCTCACATTCGATTTCATATACGAGCGAATCAGTATCAGTAAATAATAATCTACTAGCCGGCCATTGATTTTTAACAAAATTATAATGAAAATCGTACATCAGCCACTTTGATAAATCTAACACTGAAGCTCCAACGTAGATCGGCTTGTTTAGTTTTAGATTTGTTTTTCTTCTTTGTATCGCAACAAGATTCTCATTAAATATTTTCATGCTCACAAAATCATCGTCTGACACAAGTTTGTTTCTGCGATTGACATCATTGACTAGTTCGATATTTACGCGTTTCCTAATATTCTCCATCGTCTTACCAAAAACGGAATTGTTCATCAGTTTGAAAAAGTTTTTCTCAAAATCAGTTTTTGCCGCAGCTCTTCTTGTAGTGTTTGAGTTAATATAACCTCTCATCCACGGCGACTGATTAAATTTTAGTACGCGATGAACTTTTCTCAACACGAGACCAGCATCGACTGCTTGTTTTAAAGCTTTGTAATGCAAAACATAATTACGTTTATGAAGCAAATTTGGTACTAGTTTCTTGACCATGGAATGTTGCCTTGGTGATGCTGACGCTTGTTGTTCTTCTGATAACAAACTATAATCTATAACCATCGATTCCGCACAGAAAGGATAATCGTTATGTAATCTGTGTAGTGAAATAGGATAATCGAGATCAACTTCAACGAAATACGAAACATCGTCGGGTATCTTTTTTTCTGTCTCTGATAGAAATTGATCAGCCGTGATCCAATGAAATCCATTAAATGGCATTGATTCTGCCATCGAATACCCGTACAAGTTGTTACAATCTAGATAAACTATATACTTCGAAGGAAGGTCAGGATTATACTCTTTCAAATATTTGTTGTTTGCTTCAGCATATTTCTTCGTTATCACGCTAATACCGCCTCGGATACCTTTTTCGATAAAATTGAACATATCAACATCAGTCAGTAATTCCAACCTTACCTTACTAAACTTTAACAGAGCATCCCATGACAGTCCGGGGGCAGAATAATACCAGCAAGGATCTAGTCCATAATTATTATAACTCACTTCTCGAAAACTTTCAAAAACATCTGCTAATAATAACACGTCAGTTTTCAAATACAAATCGTGGTAATCACCAAAAGTCTTACAATCAAACTCTTTCCAAATATCTTGTGCATACCTGTACTCATCATCAGTGATATTTTCGTTTTTAAGTTGCGAGTAAAATTTGTCTTTGCTAGGTAAAGATGTTTCATCAAATTTACTCCAATCGTCGAGATATTCGTATGGAAAAACTCCTTTTTTAGCTAATAGATTAAATTTATCTCCAAAACAGTCTCTTAGGTTATTAAATTTACTACAACCTTTTACTAGCTCATCTAACGATGCTGCCATAAACTGCAGGCTGTCAATAAAACGTAATTTACCTAGCGTAACTGACATATACTTTTCAAAATTATTTGGAATGCATTTGATGACATTATTGAGTTTTAGATGAGCTTTTATCTCAGGATCACCAAAAGCTTCTACGATGATGTGACTATCATATCCTCGAAAATTGTGAAGAATAACTGGAATAAAATCTGGAGCGTGAAATTTTAAATTACACTGGTCATGAGCCGCTCCACGATACTGTCCGGTCAAATGGCAATGGTCACGTACTTTTTTGTTATCATCAAAAGCTTTTTCACAAATATAACAAATTTTCGCTTGCTCGTGATCAGATTCTTGTTGAGGTGTTAATTTTAACATTGGAGTTACTTTTTTCAAACGATAAGTAATATTATCAACTTCATTAATCAACTGCTTGAGAAGCCAGACAGCTGGATTTTTACCACGATAGAGTTGGATTGGTTTAGATAATCTCGAATCAGCGCAACAAACTACCTTGTACGCTACTCCACATGGAACATGATTTTGAATTTTTCTTGTACTCGATTGGTTAGGATCATTTTCTACGCCAAGTACAGGTTGAAGTAAGCATTCGAAATCGACGTATATGACGAAAGGAATTTTTAGTTTATGATTATGATGGACAAACTGTAACACGCTATCTTTTTTAGATGGCATTGTTATTCTTTGTACGTCACTACAGTACTGCAAATGCTTTTGTAATGTTTCATTGTCTCTACAACCGTGCAAGCAGCGATAACAAAAGAACTTTTTGTTGTTATTTTTATTATACTGTCTTCCAACTAGTCTGTTAAAGTTTTTGATCCAAACGTAATGATTTTTATAAAACAGTAAATTGATAGTCGATTGTGAAGCTTTTTCTGAAATATACCTCGGATAGACATTTTCTTTTTCATCTAATCCGAAAACGTTAATCGAAATATTATTTTGCTTTTCAAACTTTGGTATTTGATTTTCTGCCACTGGAAAGTCAATACCAGCACAATTTAATCTTGACACGTGACTGATATACTTCTCAACACGATCAGCATTTTTTTCTGCTGGAAATAGCGCGGAAAGAACAGCCCATTGGAAACATTTGCTATCGACGTTTTTTATGTTTATACAACACTGTTTATTTTTTATTTTTGGTGGCAGGTCGATATACGAACTACCGCGTAATGCGTCATATTTCATCGTGTGAAACAAAATTTCCTTGATCATTTCAAACTTCCAACCCGAACCTAATTCGGTAAATTCTTCTATTTTTTTCCAAATTTCTTGGTGTATTTCATTAGATAGTGACAAAAGATCACTACCAAGTAAAACACGTCTAGATTTTGCGTTGATGTAAGGGTCTGCAATTTCCTTGTTAGTAGATTCTTCCGTCAAAAGTAGTTTTGAAAATATAACGTGATATTGCACTAACAATCTTAGACCCTTGTGTTTTTCAAGCTCACGTTTTACAGTCGTCTGTAGCAGATGAAAGAGATTTATTGTAGTAAAATTTACTAAAACAATTTGATTATCAAACTGATAACTATTATCAAAACCTGCAAAAGCAGTCGCTATTTTAACAGGTTCTCCAATAAGACTTCTCTTGGCTATATCACGCAATTTCAACATTATTATACTATAGTCTAATATCTAATTGATAATTTACTCCGCTAAACAACAATTAGAGATAAAAATATCACCTATAATATAATGACAGTAAATCTGACAAGCGCACGTGAGCAAGAGGTATATCATGTTTATCCGAAGTACAATCTGTACGCTGGAAATGCACTTGGTTCGGTTATTAATATCATTACTGGAATATCTGTTGGTAAAGCAACGCCAGCGGGTTATACGATTAGTGTAAAGGGAGATAATACTGAAAGAATTACGATGTTTAGAAAAGATTTTATTTACACGTTATTTTGCGATGACATTCCAGAGGGGAAACGAGTATATCATTATAACGGTAAAGTCACTGATGATAATATTGAAAATTTATCCTTACAAGACGAGTTTCAGCCGCATCCGGTCTTTGATTTATACGAGGCTAACGATCGCGGTATTATTAGAAACAGAAAAACTAAAAACGTTCTTAGTTATATGATTAATATGGGATATATCAGTGTGACTGTTAGAGGAACATCGACAGATCGAGTTTGTTATACTGGTCATAGGTTTGTTTACGAGGTGTTCAACGGATCTATACCCAATGGTCTGGTTATTAATCATATCAATAATGTAAAAACAGACAATCGATTGGAAAATCTGGAGCTAGTGACCCAACAGGAAAATGTGAGAAAAGGACGAGGTGGTGGTATTAATTTTAGATGCCCAATAAAACCTGTTATTTCGTTAAACCTTGAAACGGATGAGGAGATCAAATTCAAATCAATTACAGCTGCGGCGAAATATTATAATATAAATCCCAGAGCAGTAAAATTTGTAGCTGATGGAGCAACAAAATCAGCTTTTTCAAACAAATATGATGCTAGTATTATTTTTAGATATGATGATTAATAATATTTTGTAATTCGGTTTTAGTCAAACAATGATGAGCAAATGCTATAATATCATCGCAATCAAATTTTAGCGTCGTGTCAGCACATTCATTAATTTTATTATTTTCTGCTTCTGTTAGTAAAAATTTATGAGAATCACATTGCATAACAAAAACGTCAACGGAATATGAACTATAACCTGACAAGCATTTTCTTACCGCTTCGGTCAGTTCGTGGTAGTTTATTATATTAACTTTTTGGTGATATTTGACCTTGTCAGTCATCTTATAACAACAAATTAGATAAAAAGTATATTATAATATGGATATGATGAAACGACTTGCTAGCGATAAGGTCTCCACAATCTCTAATGATATGATAGACAAATCCATTGGTTATAACGAAGATGATATTTTATATAACAACGAGTCTGATGATGATGAAATAGTCACCGTCGTTAACAGATATAATTATAGCAGACCAACCACTGGAAAATATAATGTCAAGTATCACATTGCTAAAAAAATTATAAAATTTAATTTTACCGTTACCGAACAGCAGGTATTTTTGCAGTTAATCAGACCTTTTTTAAACATCAAAATTCCAGACCGACAGAAAAATATAAAATTTGATTTCATCTTTGTTAAGATTTTTAATCTTATGACGATCTCTGACGATCGCAGACAATATCTAATATCATTATGTAAACCAGTAAAATGCAAATCTATCAAACGAAAGTATGAGGAAATTTATAATAGCATTATTTCGCAGTCGATAAAATCGACCGGGTTGGAATCCAGCTGTTAAATTTATCACTATACCCACGCCATTTGACTAAACTTTTATCTCCTTTTTTCCTAATCACTTTTTCGATAACGAAAACATCTTGTTCAGTTTTTTGTAGTTCTTGTTCGTAAAAACTACCTACTATAGGCTCACCTGCCAGATCTTTTAACGCGTACGTTACAGGTATTGTTAAGAGTACTTTATCAACAACAAATACTTCTTCGCTCCAGTTTGGAGTAAATCCTTTTTCAAATATCTTTTTAGTCAAAGAGATTCTAACTTTATCACCGACCTTAAATTTATGTCTGCGGTACATGTTTTCGTTTGCTAATATTGGATTTTTGATAGCGTCATTGGGTGACATTTTGATGGTTCGATGTTTCGTGTTATTATATTCGCCTACGATTTGAGAAAGGTCATCGATGTACCTGTTGGTGTTTTTAGCTGTCATATGTTTGTGTAATTTTTCGTTTAGCGTGCGATTAAATCTCTCGACAACAACGCTTTTGCCTTCGTTTCCTGTAACGTATTTTTTAATATTATTTTGTTCTAGAAACTGTTCAAACTTTTTGTTAAAAAACTCGGCTCCATGATCAGTCCAGATTTTGTTTGGTTTTCTTTCAGTACTCGTTATTATTTGTTTTAACGCATCAGTGATTGACGTTCCTGTTTTATCTGAAACTGGCACACTAAAAGCGTATTTGCTGAAAACATCTATAACGTTAAACAAATACTTCTTTGGAGCGCCATCAGCGCCAACGTTAAACTGAGCCAGATTGGATACATCTACCAAATCTATTGCCCAGATATCATCTACAGCGTTTGCAACAACTTTACGTCTCGGAAACTTTTTTTTTTAGGTCTGTGCAGCTCGACTGCAAGATCATCGTATAATTCTTTGCCGAGTCCAAGTTTATATTTTGCTCCTATCATTCCTTGAACAAATCTTCTATCAAAACGTTCTCGTAGATTTGTTGGCTCCATATCATGTAATTCGTCTAACATTACTTTATCACAATCTGCTTTCGAGTTTTCATGATCACGATAACAGATATCATGACGCATTGCTATTGCATCCACTTGATTATAAGGCTCTTGGCCTGGCAATGGATTGTCGTTTTCATCTAGTTGTTGATCTAGCGGATTCCACGGACCTGTATACCGATGACCTGGCAAGGTCCAACCGCCTTTTGGTTTTGGTAATTTACCAATTAGTTTATGTATATCTATACCTAACCCTATTATTTCTCTGTTGTTACAACGTTGACAGTACGTAATGATTTTATCTTGTTCTATGCAAAGATCTTTGTCACAATCACAATTGCATTTCATTTTATTTTATTTTGTTTCATAAGATTAATCGTCGATCAAGATAACTCTATCAACGCTAGATCCTACTTGTTTTTTCAAAAACATACTTTTCTTTCTACCACAGATTGCACAAATACTTTTTAACATCGTTCTATTATTTTTCGTTTTTTCCGTCATCTCATCCTTGTTCTCTGTTTTAGTTTTGCATTTGAGACAGTATGTTGACATTATTATATCAAGGAGTTTAGATAAAATTGATTGCAATATTATCATTCACATGAGAAGGAAGCTCATCAAATTGTAAAATAAACTTTAAAAAGTTTTTACTCCCAGAGTTTTTACTCCCAGAGTTTTTACTCTGGTGCATTTGTCTGACAAACATGATACAATAATAACCACAAGCTGATGTTCCAATCGGCTGTAGTTGATTAGACGAATAATTTATTTTATCAAATTTTTTAAAAATATATTTTTTTATGAGATCGCTTGGAGGAAGTCCGAACGAATCAAAATAATTGTTATCGTGGACAGCAACCCAGTGGGTGCCAGAGCCATCATTGAAGTTTTCAATATTTACAACACAAGAACCGCCTGTTGGTACGTCATCGAGTTCATCTTTGGAAAATACTCCTCGAAATCCAACAACGTCCTTCAATTTTTCAATGATGTCAAAATTGCTCAATAACGTCTGGTCCCTGGTAGAGTTAATCCGCGTCCGATTCCTAGTAAGTTTGGCAGCAGACTTCCCGCTAGTCCCGCTAGAAGTGGAGCGAAAGGAATAATTCCTCCTTGTTTTGTTTGTTTGCGTTTTGTTGTTTTCTTTTTTTCGATGATTTTGTTTTTTTCGTTGGCATTTTATTTTATACTATTACATAAAATTAACGATAGATTTGTTTGATACCACGACCTTCGACTGCTTTCTTCGTTGCGCCAGAGACTGCTCCTGACGCAGCCGCAAGTCCAAGTGTACCAAGTACTGGTAAAACTTTGCTAGCTATTATTGATAACGCTGGTCCAAAAAATCCACCTTCTTTTGACATTGCAGTTACCTGAGAAACAGATAATTTCAGCACAAATGGTTTTCCTTTGTCGAGTTTATTGATTTGTTGTTGCGTTAGCATGACTTTTACTGCAATTTTATTTGAAGTTTCCAGAGAGATCATCAAAGAAACAGAGCTGCGTTTAGCAACAGCTGCTGATAATTTTTCAACTTGACCAGATGTTAGGTATATTTCTCGAGTTGTGTATTTGGTTTTCATAATGTTATATCCAAGTTGTTAGATTAAACTTGTACTGTCATTCTTCCTTTGATTGAATCGATGGTCAGAAATCGATCACTAACCAATAGCGCGTATACGTTATACTGTTCACCTGGCACAGCGCCCAGTGTCCACGTGACCTCAATATCTGCAGTCGATCCCACAACACGCTCCAAATGTTTTGATACGTCGAAGTAAAAGATGGGATAGAGCGTTCGAAACTCATCTATTGATATTTGAGATCCACTGTCCGCGTTCTGATATTTTTGCATTGCTTCCATAAGATACATGTACGGCCGAGAGATGTTTCTGGTGGCGTCTATGGTAAAATTACATTCGATTGCACGTTCGGGATACTGTTTGGAATTTACTCTCACAAATATTCGTCTAACGTCTGGGTTATCGAATATGGAGTTGTTTATTTCCTGATTGTTACGACGTGCTTGTCGTTGAAATACGACGAACAAGTGTCGCGGTAGTTGTTCGCTTGGCGTGGTCGTTACACGCCACGTGTAATCAGTCGCGTTGGGAATGGCTGTTTGATAAATCCTGTTCTGTTGGAAGTGTATCTTTTTTGTAAAGGTGGCTAGTAAAGATTCGAGCTCCATCATTTTAGCTAATGAAGGGACAACCCGAGGCATCCACAGTGCTAATCTTGTAATAGAAAACTGTCCCTCAGCCACTCCACCGGCGTGTATTATACAATCGTTTTGATCAGCTCGATCTAATATAAGCGTATGTTTTATTCCTCGAAACACTTTGTTATAATCACGGCAAAATCCAAAGATTGTACTTAACGGAAGCATCATCGTTATTTGGCGAGATTCTGCGGCAAATGCTTTTCGTTTAGCAAATCCCTCGTTATATCTTATGTTACGTGCACTAATAACACCGTTTATAAAATTTAACATCGCAACACCATCTGCGCCTGCCGCTGGTGGAGTTATACCAAGATTACGACAAGCGGCAATAAGTGAAACTCTTGTGGCGTTTGCATCAGCAGCTGCACCTGGTGCGGCTATACCAAAATTGTTAGCATTAGCAATAAGAAAATCTCTTACAATTATAGCATCTGCAGCGGCATCAGCTCCGTGTTCAAAAGCACCACTTGAAATAAACTCGCCAGAGGTAGTTGTCCCTAGTCCAGTATCTTTGAACCACATCATATTTGTGGCTATTGATCTGGAATAGTCATCGCTAAACGAAACGATGTTTAGTATTGTACTCGCTATGGGTAAGTGCATCGAAATATCTTCTACGGTTTGATTGGCCAGTTGGTATCGTGCACTCTTAAACAAACTCCAACCATTATTGACGAGAGCGATTTCTACATTAGCTGCAATATCAACACCTGCTGCATCTAATATTCGGCCACGCACTTCTAGCATTGCCTTATGGGGTAGTAGAAACACGTCCTCGTCTCTTGTGTTAAAAGTTCTAACCCCAGTTTTATTCGGTTCGTTCGAGTTCTCATCGAGATACTCGACATACTCTAATTCTGTTACAGCATCGTCAGTATCAATTTCTTCTGCAAAGTCGAGATAGTTTTTAGCTGACATTTATTTTATAATCGTTACACAAAATTAAAAGGCAGCAGGGGTCATCGGCGCTGTTTTCTTTACAAGTTTACGTACTATTTCTTCACCACTCGGCGACAATAATTTTTTTGTTGTAGCTATCATAGCTCGTTTTGTTTCTTCTGTTGGCGCAATATCTGATATTACTCGTTTTATTTCAGACACCGTAGGTGTTGTTGAAGGTCCTTTAATCTTATCAGCAATCTTTTGCCCTACTGCAGTGCCTGCTGAAGATGCCGCCCCTGTAGCGAAAGCTTTACCGGCGTCAAGTGCAATGGGCGCTACTTTACGCGCGATTCCTGGAATATTCTCTGCAATTGTTGTAAATATATTTCCAAAAAATCCACCTACGATTTTTCTTCGATAAACTTTTCTTCGTCTCATTTTATAAAATTATGTACACAAAATCACATGCCTAAGCAGTGCGTAGGTGTAAGTAATACGTGACTATCTCGTTGTTCACGTCTATTTGTCGTCCAGATTGGTCTGTGAGTTGCATTGTAATGCTTGTAATTTGATTCTCAGGTGTTATTGGATAGTAGATAATCTGTCGCGGATTGATTTGCATGAGAGAACCCGGTGGGACTTCTGGTGAGAAACTGTAGATCGTTTGCCCGCGGTTGCCTTTTGACGTATAAGATCCAGATGCGATAGAGCAATTGATGAGTATTGTATTTACTTCTGTAATATCTACTGGTAGTTCTCCGTCAAATGTCAAAGATTTATCTTCACCGGTGGTATAGTATAAAACTCTAGTAAAACCTAACATCTTTCCAAAACTTCTTTCTTCAAAGAGGACTTTCATATTTCTTTTCACTGTTATCCTAGCTCGTAAGGTGTTATAATTCGCCGCTAATTCGAAATTATCAGCATTCCCACCAGCTTTTGTTAGAAGCTCTTTTATTGTTCTGTTTAGATCAGTAATGTTATAAGCTCCTTGTGGAATCTGTAGTTTGTATTGTATATCAATAAACTCTTTTTGTGATGTTGGAGATTGTTTAACATTAACGATTAAAATTTCATCATTAATCCCAGTTTTAATATTCGGCATGGCGTTCCAACAAGTACAAGAAATTAATCCAATCTCATACTGTTTTGCAGGATCTAGTTCAATTGGTGGGTTGTAATTTACTGTAAAATTCGCGCTGTTTCCTATTATTTGTGATGAATCAAGCAATTTGCATTATACTAATATTTTAGATAAGATCGCGGTGTAAAATTTCGTACTCGGATGATGTTAGTAATCCACTCGATCTTAGATGATCAAGTATATCAATAATTTCGTTATCAATCTCTACACTTTCATTACCAGCTTCTTTAGAGGATATCAACAGCATTAGCCGATCGACTATGTCTGCGTTTGATGTAAAAACTTTAACTCCACCTCCATTTTTTTCCGGTAATCTTTTATCTCGATCATCTTCGTATTTATCAAACAATCTTTTAAAATCCCAACCTTTACTATAACCTCCTGGTTTATTTCGATATCGTTTTGCTGTTTTATATAAAATTTCAGCAATAATTCCATATCTTATCTGATCAACTAATACTAGAAAATTATTTCTATCTTTTTTATCTTTAATTTCTTCATCAGCACGTAAACCATTTTCTATAATTTCTCTTAATTTTTCCATCAAATCGTTATAGTTTTCTTTTGGCCAAGTTCGAATTTTGTCAATATCAATGATATTATTATTTTTCATAAACTCATTATACTCGGAATCGTCTATTTCTACCCTAGCTTGTTTTCTGTAAAATATGATAGTATCCTCAAGAGGCATTATTTTTATCATACTTTCTTGTAACGTTTTTTGTTTCTCAGCTAATTCCTCAGTTTGTTCTGACACTTTTTCTATTAACCTCCTTAACTCGTCGGGATTAACAGCCTTTGTTGTTATAGCTTGCTGAAGTGCAAGAGGGTCGTTTATTAATCTATCAAATTCAACCTGTCGTGCAATAGGATCAACAATGTCTCTTACAAGTTCTTCTGCAATTTTTTTATTTTCTTCTTTCGATCTTTCTCCTAGTAAACCAAACAAACCCTTTTCTTTCATTTTTGCTAGTTCTTCCGGAGACAATGTTGGTATTTCTGGCTGCTTGCCAAGCATTGCCTCAGTAACAGGTTTGAAAAATTTGGTTCTTTCTTCTTCTGCTTGAACTTGTCCACGTCGAGCTTCTTCCACCTTTTTCTTAAAAGCCGCTCGAGTTTCGAGAAACTTTTTTAGTAATTCGATTTTCTGTTGATGTTTGTCCATTATTTTTATACGCTTTACAAAATTATATCATAGAAACGTCTCAAGGCAACAACGAAACATCTTGGTTGGATCACGCGCTAGCTTGTCAAATAAAAAGAAACTATATCTATCTTTAGTTGCTCGATGATATAATTCGATAAATTTATCTTTTGTAACATCACCACATTGTTCGTTTGCAATATTTCTCACATCCACATTATCTAGTCCGGGAAATAATACGAAACAACCCGTATTTCGCCTAATAAACCTATCAACATTATAAAAACCTTGGGCAAGATAAACAGAATTACATCTTTTATTACGTGATAGTGAAAAATATGATCTAATCTTGTTCATTTCCTCATTGTTTAGCGGAATATCATCAAAGACGATTATCTTATGCTCTGACGAATCGAGTTCATTCACTGGAACGAGTTCTTCTGGTTGTTTTATCAAAAATATATCATCACCAATGCCAAGTTCATCACGAAGTTTATCATTATACTCGTTTAATAATTTGTATTTGTCTTGTTGGGGGTTGATGGTGTAAATATACACCTTATCATAGTTAAAGTTATTATTGAGTAAAAGATTTAATAACAAATTTGTTTTACCAGATCCAGTTCGCCCAACAATAAGATAATGACAGTCTGGAAGTTCATTGTTATGTTTATGCTTCACCAATCGCTCGGTGTCAAAGTTTATTATCTTCGCCATCGTATAATTTTATGTTATATTAATCCAACAATTTTGTGTAGAACGGTATGTATAATGAGCTACTATACAAAATTTGGAACATTAGCAGTAGATTTATTAACAGAAGGTTACCAGGGTGACTTATCCAAGTATGCAACTCTTGATAAGCTCAAAAATGAAATCAACAATTTGTTAAACGTTGCAAGTGTAGATCCAAATGAAGTTGTAGTTTTCCAGGACAAACAAGGACGATTAAAGACGAGTAATGTACAACTATCAGATGTACTAGTACGAAATCCTACTGCAGTTGCTAATAATATTGTTACTTTTAATAATCAAGGTAAGATAGAAGATTCGGGTAGGTCAGTTAACGATTATGTTAGAAAAGCAGGTGATTTATTTACGGGAAACATTGTTATGAACCAGAACAAGATCACATACCTTGGAAACCCAACTGAGGATAATGACGCTGCTACTAAGAAATATGTTGATGATCAGGAATCAAAGTACGTGTCGGTGCGTGGCGGTATAATGCGTGCATTTCTCAACATGAACAATAATGGCATCAATAATCTTAGAACACCAGAATCTGATTTTGATGCTGTAACAAAGAAATATGTTGATGATATCAACAATGAAATTACTAAGTTCAAAACTGATTTTACTAATCACATCACCACGTTTTTAAATTTTCGCAGAAACATAAACAAAACCAATAACGAATTTTTTGGAAGTCCGCCATCTGTTGATATTACACTCGATAATATTAACACAAAACTCAACGATATTATTAGTGGAATTCCTAGTATTGTTGAGAAAACGAGTATGATTAAAATTCCTCACAAGCAGATTAAAAATATTGTCTATACTGTTGCTTCTGGAATGTCTACTTGGTCGCCGCAAAATAACACTCTCAAACATACTGCAGAGGTCACTGGTGTGTATAGATTGTCCGTGTTGAGCAGTGCAAAGTTTAATATATTTACATTATTTCCATGGCGTCACTCGACTGATAATTTCTCTGGAACAGTGTCTATTGTGTTAAACAAAGATGTTGAAGAAACTTTTATGCTAATAGCAGATGACAAAAAATTAACTGCTGCGTCATATTGGTATTGTCTGGAATTTGTGGCTGAAACACCTCAACTAGTTACTTAATCAAGCCTGAGATTATGTGAACAAATATTATAATGAAAAAAAGTATAGTTGATTTCAATCATATTTCAAAAGATATTCCAGGACAGGATGTTGACGCACTAATACAATACTACAAATATTATCATAAAAAACTTTGGTGCGTTAAAAAATGTTACAAATATTATAACAAAATACTTCGAGTAATATCATATCTACCCTTGTTAATGACTAGTTCTGGCATAATTTCAAGTGGTATATCATTAAACCCGTTTTTGTTAATCATATCCGGTGTTGGTGTTTCTCTTACAGCAGCTTGTAAAAAAGTTGAACCTAAAATTTCGATAAAAAAGCACGGCTGCTTAACATCAATTATAACTTACAAAAAACTACTTGATCAAATAAGATCTTACCTACGAGGAGTAAAATATAGTATGGACGATTTAATACGTGAATTTCGTATTATTGACAACATGTTAACAGATATTCTACCCATGAGGATCAGCAAATATGAGAAAGATTATCAAAAGAAGTATGATATAACATAAAATTAAGATATAATACCACTTACCTTATTGGAATTCTAATGCTTAATTTAGTCCACAATCGCCACGTTTTGCTAAATCATAATGATTTGGAAAATTGAGTCTGACATATCATTTTGCTTATTCTGGAAGATCACGTAATTAAATTTTACCTGTTACCTACGTATTTTGCAACAGGTGTTCTATTGTATTTGTTTGGAGGTCTAGAGGGGTTGTTGAGCTCGGATTCTTAACGCAATTATTGATTGCAACAGGTGTTCTATTACGTTACCTAGGTATTTTGTATTTGTTGAGCTCGGATTCTTAACGCAATTATTGATTGCAATAGGTTTTCTATTACGTTACCTAGGTATTTTGTATTTGTTTGGTGGTCTGGAGGGGGTTGTTGAGCTCGGATTCTTACTTTCTCCTACTACTATTAAATTTAATTATTATTGATCATGATAATTACGTTCGAAAAGTCTGATATTTTGAAAGAAAAGTCATCTTTTTTTGAAAGTAAATTTAAATTGGGATTTTGTAAGCAATTGTTTTTGATAGATGGCTGATAAACAGGCTAGGTAGATGATTAATTGTGATTGTCATTTCTAATTATATGTGTTTACACTTTGTAATGCGTTTTAAGCTTTCGAAACACCATGCGTTCCTCGTGCGTGTGTACGTAAAATGTTATTTTCATTCAGTTTAACACTCAGTTACATGTGAAATAGTGACCAGTCAGATAGTCATAATTTAACACTTAGTAGAGTCGTTCATATGTCTTGAAGGAAGGGTGCTAGAAAGAGTTGTTCATTTGTACCTCTGAAGAGCAAGATGTGCATTGCTATGTATGATAGCTGTATTTCAACTACTTCTTAAATAATAATTATTTTTCCTGGAGAACCACACTACTGGCTTTGGACAAAATCATGTGGTGATATTAATTCTAAACTGGAAAAGAACAATACAAATTGTAATTTAAAACGAAATTTTCTGGACATTTGTGTAAAAACATAGTCTGAGGTCATCATCCAACATCTTAAAATGGAACTGAGATTAAGACTAGCTTCAAATGTTTATTGATAGGACTTTATGTTTTTCATATTTCAAGGACAAATGTTTATACTTTCTTCGTAAATCGTAAGTCATATTTCATATTTTTACATTTTCACCGTGTTTTCTAGGGCAATAAATTATTTTTGTTAAACATACAAAGCTTGTTGTCTTTACTATTTTTTTGTGTTTCTTTAAACGAGCAAACAATAACACATATTATGTAACCACTGATTTGCAGACTATATTGTAAGCATGTATCACATATTTAGAGAGAAGCAGGGCCACATTATATGCATATACCAAGATTTCAAACCAGTGCAAATTTGTGTTGAGGATGATATAAATATCTTGAAATTTCTTGAGCGATGGATTGAGAGTAATGCAGAGTTAATTGTTAAAATATAAGCATGGTTTGACTATTTCATCAAATCATCATCATCATCATCATCATCATATTATTATTATTATTATTATTATTATTATTATTATTATTATTATTATTATTATTATTATTATTATAAAATATATGCCGTACATGCGTATTGACGACATCCAAGCAAATGATGAAATTTGCATACCCGATCAAAAGCAGAACTGCACATTCACGCGTGAAATAATTGTGTTTGGTCCGAAGACTTGGCACTAGTTGGATGCATTAATCAGTATACTTGCGTCATGTTAATGCTGGCTATATTACCGATAAACTTCATAGAATTATCAATGGTCACTGTTCATGTGATTGTGCACGTTTTCTGTTTATCAATGTGCGCAGGAAAACTCCACTAAAATCCACAAACCGGAAGTGGTTGCATGTTGGCCAATATATAAAGATTTAGCGCATCTAGATACATAAAAGTTAATGTTGGAGTAGGCGTGGTCATACCCTTTTCTACCTGGTTGTTGGAAGACCAGGAAGAACCCGTGAACAAGAATTTAATGTGTAATACAAACAACTGTTATGGGGATCTAACATGTCTCAGCAAACACCCATCCCCTTGTGTGCCTTAATTATTGAATATGCCATGTAATCATAAACTATTGAAGCAGAGTGTGGCTAGTGGTATGATAATGAAGGGCATGGGTTCGTTTGGAACTTGCTAAGAGTGTAATAACAAAGGATCTTTTCTTTCGATTGATATATTACCTCCATGTCGCTTGAAGGTTTAAGTTACTTTACCTTTTTTATTTATATATTTGACGCACCAATTATGGTACTTTACTGAATTAAATATAATTTGGGAGAGATATAAGTCTTATCATTTAGACATTTTCAAACTGAGAATTAAAAGTGTAGGTGACTTAGGTATATACTTATTTTATAAATTGATCTCTGCCATGAAATAATCCGTCGTGTAGGATGACGTTCAAATGAAAAAGAGACAGACAGACCGACCTGCACAGTGTCGTTTTGTTACTCGATTAAGTATATTCATCTCTTTTATTCCAATGCGCACTTCTGTTGTATTGTCACACTTCAAGTTTACCAAGTGTTTTCAATTTACGCACTGTGGCAAATATGTACATTGAAATAATCATTTTTTTTAACCTGTCGTGATATTTTTTTAAAATATATTACTTTCTAAGTACCTGAATTGCACAGAATGACTGCAGTACATTTTCTAATATGTGAAATTTTATTGTCTATATGTATTTACTCAAACGGAAAACATGAATGTATTGTGTTTATCTTGCAACTTGGTAATATTATCTGTTCAGCTATTGTAATAAGAACGAAAAATAGGTCACAACAATGCCCGTGAAAGCAAAAAGCCTTATTTAATCGAGCTCTTTTGTGTTCTTAAGCTAATATGATCTTGTTTTATATTTTGTTTCAGATATAACGTGAAACACGTTGGAACAGGACTTTCTCTCGTAAACTGTATTTAAATGACTTTTTATTTTACAGGACTACATTCTACACCTATAAGTCAATGTTTCTGTGACTAAACTAAAAATAGCATGATTCAGACATCGATTAATATAATTATTCTAGCTGTAGGGAATATCTAGATTAATGTAATTATTCTACCTGTAGGGAATATCTAGATTAATGTAATTATTCTACCTGTAGGGAATATCTAGATTAATGTAATTATTCTACCTGTAGGGAATATCTAGATTAATGTAATTATTCTACCTGTAGGGAATATCTAGATTAATGTAATTATTCTACTTGTAGGGAATATCTAGATTAATGTAATTATTCTACCTGTAGGGAATATCTAGATTAATGTAATTAATTCTAACTGACTGGAATATCTAGATTAATATAATTAATATTGACTGCTAGGAATATCTAGATTAATGGAATTCATTCTAACTGCATGGATATCTTGATTAAGGTAATTAATACTAATTGCTAGGAATATATAGATTAATGTAATTATTCAAACTGCTCGAAACAACTAGATGATTGTACACATTTGGTGAAGTTTTGGTATATACTCAAATATGTCTAATTATTTATCATTATAATAATGTGATCCAATTAGAACTCAAAGTAGTTAAAATTATCTACAAGATAAAGTTTCTGCTGTTTGTTCTTTTGAAATCACATGACCATAGCACATGGAGTAATAGCTCAGATATGATCACCGACCAATAATAATACTGATCCACCTATCAATTTGTTTGCAAGAGCGTACAGTTCAGATTTTATTCTAGGATTATATTTGTTAAAGTTTAGGTCCCCAAATATTCAAACATTGTTTAAAAAGGGATATAAGGAGATGACAATTTGATTGTGTAATATACATATGCGTACAAAGATGACTATTGTCTATGTCTTAAAATCATGTTTGCAAGATTTTAAGAAATGTCCTAAGATTCAAATGGTTTCAAAACATAAAGATAAAAAATCCCTTCAACCCTTGGGAAGTTGTTGTTGTTGTGGGGCTTAACGCCATTTTCAGCACACGATAGGCTATACATGGCGGCCAGTATTAATGATGAAGGAAGAAACCGGGAAATCACCGGAAAGAACCACCGACCCACGAAAAGCTACTGGCAAGCTTTCTCACATATCCACATTCGCCGAATCCTAGACTCGAACCCACGCAGACAGAGGTGAGATGGCAGTGATCCGTAACGGACAGCGCTTTAGACCACTTGGCCACTCGGGGACCCTTCAACCCTTGGGAAGGTATACCCTTTTAAGTAAAAGTAAACTTTACTCCTTCAAGATAAATATAGATGATAACAGTTATTTCAAACGCGCACTAAATAAATGTCAAGCTCGGTAAAAAGGTAATGTCCTTAAAATAAAGTGAATTATTTTATAATGTTGACGACATATTTTTATAACAATATTCGACGACTCTCTGACTACATATATTTATAACAAAAATCGACAATTTTTTGTGTTGAAAAAAAGAAAAAAAAAAAACAAAGCAAATCCAAAGAAAAACGGCCTCACAGAGTAGAAATATTTACACGCGACGAGAACGCATTCCACTCTAAGTGAACAATAAATGCACTCTGCTCTAGGTTTATCCCTTGGGATATAATAATGGGTCAGGTATTTGTATCCTGTATCCGAGTTTTATCCTGTATCCGAATTGTGTCCTGTATCCGAGTTTTATCCTGTGTTCGAGTTGTAACCTGTATCAGAGTTGCACAATACAGCATCATCACTGTGCATTTTTCTAAATTAGGATTACGACTGGTTTCATTTTCCGAAGCTTTCTTGCGTACAAAAAATGGTGAAATGCTATAACTAAGTGATAATCGAATGCATCCATAAAAACATGTCTAACTAATTCCATCTGTCTTCATTTAAGCATTCTTTTCTTTGCAATCTTGCTTATGAGTTTTCGGGAACGAACGAACATACGAACCTACGCAATGTCAAGTGGATAGACATATTTACCCTGTTCAAATAGCCCTATTCTCATGAGCTAATAAAACATTTGGAATGACCCTGACCGACATTTCATTGCGAGTAATGTGTCGCACTGACCCCTTTTTAATGATAATCCGGCTTCATTGATTTATAAATGATCCCGGCTCATTAAAGATCATTTGTGCAATTGCATGTAGACATATCATGCTGCAAGCAGGAAATAACCACCATTTTCGGACCAATTTAATATAAATATCGAAAAGAGAATGTGTAATATTATGAAATGATATTCTTGTCTTTAAACCACCTTTTCACACCTTTCTCTAAGCCAAATTGATATTTAAAAGCCGATTAGAACAGCTCACAGGTAAACATGCGCAACCGACGTTCATGGCGCACTGAGGTAGCAAGTTATGAACGATCGGATTGCATCTACATTCATCGTCGCACTTGTGCTCGCTAGATGATTGGCCGTGTTGCCTGTTGATTTGATCGTCAATGATAATGCATAATAAAAATGTTTAACACTTCTGCCGGCTGGACCGGCTTTTAAATTTGTGTTATATGCCTTTGTTCAGTTTCGATCATTATTCCGGGACTGCGAAGCATGTGGCCTTCAGAGAGATGTCAAGAGCAAACTGGGTTTGGGAGTGTCGTACTATAGAGAGATACTGCTGCTGGAGAACAACCTCGCTTCCTTTTTAGTACTCTGGGAAATACTGTATTCGTCGTTAAATCTCTGCTCGAAGATGAAGAAGTCTGAACGATTTAACTGGTTGTATGGATTGTGATTATTTAAAAGCTTGTAGTAACCCAAAAATACAAATGTGAGTGTGATAGAAGCATCAGGCCGAACACGAGCAATGGCGTCGAACGTTTTGACTAAAATCGAAGTATTAACATGTTGTATATCTTGAATGATAGCATTGGTCAGATTTTTATCCACAATCCAGAGGCTAACAAGCATGAAAGTCGTTAATACATGCCAATTAATTTAAAACAAGATGTAATAATTGCATGGTAGATTTTGTAGTTGAAGTGCCGCCGCTCAAAACTATTATAGATAACACCCTAACGGTACCTGGAACAATACCTTCTTTGCAGAAGGTTGGAAATCTGACAATACGACGTTGGTTTTAGTCAGTGATGACTGGGTTATTAGTCAAACTACGGGTATCCAGGCTCCTTTTTCGCAATCAGTGTGTGTGATTTAGAGTTTTAACGTAGTTTGAACAATTTTACAGTCATATCGCTAAGATGTTTGCAGTTTGACAGTTTACTGTGATGTTTACCACTGGAGCATTACGCCAACGACATGTGGCAGGATGTCTCACCCAGTCACATTATCCTGACATCTAGCCGACCATTCGTAACTATAACCTCCTGATACTGATCGCCAAGCTAGGAAGCTCTTAGTACAATTTTTTGTAAGTCTTTGTTATGACTCAGCCGGGGTTCTAGGCTGACGCTCTGACAACTAGGCCACCGGAGCAATCAGCTACAATTTTAATACATATTAGTCAGGTGCGCTTGTAGTAAAATGGAAGGGAACATTGAAAAATTAGTAAAGTCTTGTAACCATCCAAGAATAAGTAACATGAGTTATCAGTTCCTTCAAACAACAGGCTTAACCTAGAAATATCCACGACAAAAGCTCTCCACAGTTTAATAAGAAATCCCGATCGAAACATGGAATTGAACTAATCGTTGTATTGAAGACGAGGCAGAAACATCTGCTAGAATTTTGAATGGATGGATCCTCGTTCTCAACATGGTATTTCAAAGGACTTTTGGAGAGCTTGTAAATAACCTGCAGATGCTTACAGACCTCGAGAAACACATTGCTGTAAAAGTAAGAAAATTGTCAAAAGCTGAAGGCAACCGTTAAATGAAGAAAGTGCGCCACGCTAGAGGTTGCCAGCGCTAACTGAGAGGTCCTTTTTAGATAAATTATCCTGATTAGGGAATCCATCAAGAAAATTCTCCCAGAAGGAAATGTGCCTCACTTAGTGGCTGAGAACACTTACTTATGAACAGTATATCACTAAAGCCTTGATTGTCACGGTGCTTGGTGCATCATTAGCCAGCATATGCTCGTAATCAGAGACGAAGTGATCGAACGCCTATTTCGGTCCACCTAATGCATCCACCTGCCATCGGCAGCGGATAAGAATGGATAAGAGACCAGCTTAAGCGTCTGGCTGTAATACTGAATTGGCAAAAAAGAGTTTGTTAGTTTAGCCCTATATTATTGAGATTATTGTCTTAAACCTTGAAAACAATAGGTGAATATACTATTTGCTACCTGACCAGAAATTTGTTGGTGTTTGTCATTAAGATACTGTCGTATTCGTTTTTCCGCTCTCACATTATTTGACACATAATGAACAACTCTGCACAATAAGCACGGTTTTTAAGAGCAAGGAAATTAAAATGTTAGCAAGTCCAATCTCAGTCGCAATACTATCCACGACTAGTTCTATTTAGCAAGCACCTTGACTTCTATTCATGTTTGCATATTATGTGCAGCGCTGGTTTGTGCCGGCTGCATGGTTAGTACTAGCGCTTGCGCAAACACTATAGCCGCCTTAATGGTCGCGTACTTAACGGTCGACAGTATCACTCCTGTTAGCGGAATTACAGCAAAAATTGACGTTGAATGCTGTTGCTGAGATTCAACGCAAAACGATCAAAACATTGACTGGTTTACCTTGAACAACATTAACAACACAATCATAATTCCGGGGTGGTGTTTACTTCGTTAAATTCCATAAACATCATCCCAAAGTACCGTGGTATATCTTTCACTCCGTTTAAACGTCGTTGTAAAGGCACAAAAAACAGTATTAATAGACCGCTGCAGACATATTGCGTTGAGAAGGCTCAACTCACAGGTACAGGATTATCATCCATTATTATTAAGACCCACGCTGTACTTACTTTAAAGGCAAACAAATAAAGCTATTGGGAACGACCAGACATAGGCAAGGAACTCGAATCATTGCCGCCTGTGAATCCATAAATAGAGGACAAAATATTTGGACAGTTCTTTCAACAAGTGATTGACATCGACAAGTAGTAGTAGCTACAGATGCGAAAGGGTCCGCTTCTTCTTGACATTGTCAAGTACCAATAAATATTATCTTTGACATAGGATGCAAAGCAGATGGATATCAAGCACTTCTATTATTCTGAGCGTCTAAAACCAGCCTTGGTACAACTAGGGTTAATTGTGGTTCGTTTTCCGAGCAACAGCCAGTAGTAATACCCTGGAAGGTTCATGAGTTTGATTATGAGTACAATGAAAACGTGGATTTTGGCAAAACTATTTTTGTAGATAACTGTTCCTCCTGGGTATAATGGCCTACATACCACCGATCACGCCGGGATAACAAAATATAGCCATATTCGAAAAGATGCACCCCAACTTATCATAGGATATCACCAGCAAAACAAATAGTCTGCGAAACTGCGACCATGGTTGATGGTTGAAGACCGTGTTTTTTTCTAGATGAGTGATATTAAATAAACTGACAACTTCTTTGACATTACCATTAAACCATGACTGAACAGTAGCGCACACTGCAAAAATGTACACGGTGGATGTGGTTGCTACCTCACTTGCGGCTGTGTCCCTTGGCACCACTGTGGTTTCGGGATTGGGATAATGACAACACTTATTGTATGTATGTATGTATGTATGTATGTATGTATGTATGTATGTATGTATGTATGTATGTATGTATGTATGTATGTATGTATGTATGTATGTATGTATGTATGTATGTATGTAAGTATGTATGTATGTATGTATGTATGTATGTATGTATGTATGTATGTATGTATGTATGTATGTATGTATGTGTGTGTGTGTGTGTGTGTGCGTGCGTGTGTGCGTGTGTGGTTGTGTGTGTGATTTCAGGACATCTTACCCTTTGACATTTCCACCTCGGTCGTTACCACCTCCCACGATTTATGCACAGGACATTTTCCACTGGACTTTTTCCCCCATTAAATAGGAATTTTCACCGTCAGTCATTCACACCCATTTTTAAACATTGTTAGTTATATCGATTATTGGCATTGTCTTTTTATGAATCAATTGTTAGTGCTTTTATCAAATGTAGAACAGGAGGTTTCTGTGAAGTATGTTGATGAGGCTTGAGTCTAACCTTTATTTACTGTGCATATTTGGTATGTTCAAGATAAACAACAGAAGGATTACCTATATTTCAATTATTTTGTAGTTGTGAACATTATTTGATCACGTGTTGAGCAGCAGAGGGGGCTCGGCGGACCATTTTTCCTAAACCTCCGTGATGATTACAAACACAGGAAATTAA
>JAEAOA010001631.1:0-10000 GCA_016746295.1 Potamilus streckersoni
GAATAAATCAACTACGAAGGATTGTTTTCGATGATGATTTTAATGCAAACGATGATAACACTGATATTAGCATCATTAATAAAAAAACTCTCTGGTTACAAACAGCAGGACAAAAAAAAGACAACGAGAATTTGATATTGATGCTGAAGTAATAATCGCATTAAAAGAACAACAGAATAATCACTGCGCCAGTTGCAATTGTATAATGCACTGGCAGTATTCGGATAAAGACCCTCGACAATTCACCGTAGACAGAAAAATAACAGTCTTGGTCATGTCAGAAACAATGTGATGTTGACCTGTCTTGAGTGCAATAGACGTAACGGAGCTAGTTAAAACCTAATGTCGGTAATTGAGTATCGTCCGGAATGACTTGTAGTTGTTCGCGTGTAAAACCACGCTGAGGTGCAGTTGAATCCAATCTATAGATTGGAGGTCTACCAGTTGATCGCGTTATAGTTGAAATTTTATGCGTAGTAACACTCCATATAGGATCAGTTGCTCTTCTTTTACCACCTTCAAGTTCTCCTGTTTCGTATAAATATCTCACAGTAACATCACTGTGAAGTGGCTGAGTGCTAACCCGCTTTGGTTCTTCGGGTATATATTTTTTTTATTGCAATATTTGGTTTCATATTAATAGTTCGAGTAATTTCGTTATTTAACGCTGCAACTACACTCGGTAACCTTTGGACCCATTCACGAGATCGTTTTTCTTGGAAGAATTCTTTTGCATATTGATATCCAAATAACCGGTCTGCAAGAGTTCGATTAAATCGTTCTACAATTGCCTGATCACGATGTAACGCAGTATGTACCCGTCGTATTGTAACATTATGAGTTTTCATTGTTGATAGAACAGCACCTTGAAACTCTTTGCCAGGATCAACTTGTAATAGATTTGGCCATCTTAGGGGACCTCGTCTATAAATCCTTTCAAATGCAGAAGCGACTTCAGAAGCTGACTTTGTTTTCAATGGTTCTGCCTGTTTAAATCGACTCGCAATATCAACTACAGTTAGCGCGTATTTGTAACCATGGTCATGTGGTAAAAACAATAAATCAGCCTGATGAACTTCATTGGGTACGGTAACATCAAAATGAGAATAATTAATATGTTTAGGCGGTGGTAGATAAATTTGCCATATAGCTTGTTTGGATAA
Organism: Potamilus streckersoni; assembly: GCA_016746295.1. Taxonomy (NCBI): domain Eukaryota; kingdom Metazoa; phylum Mollusca; class Bivalvia; order Unionida; family Unionidae; genus Potamilus; species Potamilus streckersoni. The sequence goes on from JAEAOA010001631.1 coordinate 1,164, forward strand.
CCAATCTTTCGCAGTGGACTTTTTCACTTTTGCAGCGTTAGCGAGTTTACTAATTGCTGCTTTACCCATCCAGTATCCTTTCGGAGAATAATAAATAGATTCCATACTATAAAAACACTAGTGTTTTTAATTACCAGCACCTACCACCAATTTGCCTTTCATAGCTGATTTGACCAACCATGAAGCCAATTTTTCTTTGAAGGATTTATCGGGAATAGCATTTAACGCATGAATTAATTTTACATCCGCGAGATGACTTTGTTGCAAATTATTGCTTTTATATGCAACATCATGAGCATGACATGCCTTATCAATAGCATTTATCGGATACTCACCAGGCCGGGGCTGATTTTGATCATCAAGTCTGATATCTATTCTCGATCCGGGACCACAGTAACTATATCCTGGAAGGTGTTTTTCTCCGGGGTATTTTGCCCATGGGGTTCCGGGGAGTTTTCCAAGTTTTGCGGCAATATCACCTCCGAGTTGCTTTTTTTTTAAAATCTAAATTTTTTTGTACCACATGTTACACACTTACCAGTAAGCGCTAGTCTATTGTTTTTAGTTGTAATGGTTGTCTGATCGGTTGTATCAGTACGCTGTTTACATTTAACACAATATAAATCCATAATTTATATATAGCGTTATGAATTTAATTGATTTTTCAGCGACTAAAAGAAGAGAACCGGTGAAACACCACGCAGCGCTTCCGAATTCTGTCCGTGCTATTATAATCGGACCATCTGGATCGGGTAAAACACAATTGCTGCTTAATTTGATAATGCGATTTATGAAGTGGGATAAATTATATGTAGTTCCCCCATCCGTACATGATCAACGGTGCTATGAAGTGCTAAAAGATTATAATGAAAATGCATCAGAAATTAAAGGAGAAAGTGTAATTGACTTTATTACTGATATTAATGATGCGCCTAGCGTAGATGACCTCGATGGAGACATAAACAATCTTGTAGTGTACGATGATGTAATGTTAGATAATCAAAAGAACCCTGCTAGAATATTTTCCTGAGGTAGGCATAAAAACACTGATGTGATATATGTCACTCAACGATACACTCAAATTCCAAAAGTGATTCGCGATAACTGCAATATTCTTGCTGTATTCAATGGCGTTGATACACATACGCTACGAAATATTTGGCAAACATGGTGTTCCGATATGGACTTCAATGGATTTAAAAATTACTTTAGTCATGCTCAGTCAGTCCCATATGGATTTATAACAATAAATTTACACGACCCTCGGTCACGATATCGTATTGGACTTGATCAAATATTTGGTTAAATAATTTGTATTAACCAGCAGCAGGGAGGGCGAGATGACAACATATTTGCGACGTAGATGGCAGCAATTTGAGGGTGGTTATGACAACATTTTTACGACAAAATCGCTAAGGCTCCATTTGTAAAATGGGGTCTTTATTTTATTTTGGTTAAAATATGAGATTTCGTAGGAAGGCTCCATTTGGCATTCTGAGGCTTTAATCGATTTTGTCGCAAAATTTTGTAGGGTTCGCCCTCTCTGCTGCCAATACACTGTGTGTTCATACAAATTTTGCATCTAACGTCTACAATACACTGTTTGATCATCTAACGTCTACAATACACAATGTGATCATATGAATATTGCATCTAAAGTCTACAATACAATGTGTGGTCATCTATGGTCTACAACACATTGTGTGATCATATAAATATTGCATCTAACGTCTACAATACACTGTGTGATCATATAAATATTGCATCTAATGTCTACAATATACTGCGTGATCATCTAACCTCACAACACACTGTGTGATCATATGAATATTGCATCTAACGTCTACAATACACTGTCTGATCATATAAATATTGCATCTAGCGTCTACAATGCACTGTGTGATCATATAAATATGGCATATAACGTCTACAATACAATGTGTGATCATATGAATATTGCATCTAACGTCTACAATAGACTGTGTGATCATATGAATATTGCATCTAACGTCTACAATACACTGTGTGATCATGCAACGTGTACAATACACAGTATGATCATATGAATATTGCATCTAACGTCTACAATACACTGTGTGATCATATAAATATTGCATTAACGTCTACAATACACTGTGTGATCATATGAATATTGCACCTAACGTCTCCAATACACTGTGTGAACATATAAATATTGCATCCAACGTCAACAATACACTGCATGATCATCTAACGTGTACAATACACAGTATGATCATATAAATATTGCATCTAACGTCTACAATACACTGTGTGATCATATAAATATTGCATCTAACGTCTACAATACACTGTGTGATCATAAAAATATTGCATCTAACGTCTACAATACACTGTGTGGTCATCTAACGTCTACAATACACTGTGTGATCATATGAGTATTGCATCTAACGTCAACAACACACTGTGTGATCATATGAATATTGCATCTAACGTCTACAATACACAATGTGATCATATGAATTTTACATCTAACGTCTACAATACACTTTGTTATCATATGAATATTACATTACGTCAACAACACACTGTGTGATCATATGAATATTGCATCTAACGTCTACAATACACAATGTGATCATATGAATTTTACATCTAACGTCTACAATACACTTTGTTATCATATGAATATTGCATCTAACGTCTACAATACACAATGTGATCATATGAATATTACATCTATCGTCTACAATACACTGTGTGATCACAGGAATATTGCATCTAACGTCTACAATACACTGTGTGATCATATGAATATTGCATCTAACGTCTACAATACACAATGTGATCATATGAATATTGCATCTAACGTCTACAATACACAATGTGATCATATGAATATTGCATCTAACGGCTACAATACACTGTGTAATCATCTAAAGTGTACGATACACAGTGTGATCATATGAATATTGCATCTATCGTCTACAATACACTGTGTTCATAGAAATATTGCATCTAACGTCTACAATACACTATGTGATCATATAAATATTGCATCAAAATACAATTTAGACAGAGAAATTCATTGACATACCAGTGCAGGTTTGAAGTGTGAAAAATGCGTGCGGGTACGGTGTGTAAACAGAAAGGACAGTAGAATGCTGAATAACACAAAAAGCCAAATATATTCATTCAGGGAGTCTATGACACTAAAGTCTAAATCGTCGAGCTGATAGATATGATCCAGACAATATTGCAAACCAAATATGTTTGTAGGAGAAATTAAGGCGACAAAATGCAAGTCTTAAGATGTTTGTATAGGAAGACATATGTTATTAAAGTACGAATACCTACACACCAAGAAAATATAGGGATCAAACATAATGCAATTTGAGTTAGAACTGCAAAAAATCATAATTTTTCAAATCAAACCTTGACTGGATATGACAGCTATATGTTCTGCTGTATTTGTGTTCAATTTATCGGACTTAACATGAGAAATCGGCAAGTAAAACCCATACAAATTTAAGTCGAATCTATCTGAATTCTCTGTGCCTATTAGTATAATGCTGTAAAAAACTTTGGCTGGATATTATCAAACCTTTTGCTCCAATTGTTCCAAATTGCTGACCTCCTGACAGACTTGTTTAGCAAATAAATCAAATTTCATTGATCTTAAAATGTCTTGAGATTTTTTTTATAAGTGCAAAGCCATACCTAGGAACACACCATTTGTTTCAGCTATAAATTTCAGTTAGTCGTTTGAGATGTACCTTGATGGGAGTTATTTTGGGGCTGGTTGAGTATTGATTCAAAAATTCACAAATGGTGTAGACCATCTATTGTGCTATTTTCCAAGTGTGCTATATTTCTAACAAAAGACCACCAGAAAAATAATTAATAATCCAAATATTTGTATTATATATAGTTAATCATTGTGAAGATTGAATCGTTATATCATGTCCTAGTGTCCATAGAGATTTTTCAAAGGTTGACGCGCTCTCAACAGCATTCACAGGACCTAAAACAATATAATTTATTACAAGATTTTGCTTTCTTGACTCTGTGAAGGTTCATGGAATCTCAGCTAAATTAATTTTTTTGAGGAGGGTGCTCTCCCTTGTTGACCTTCGCAGACCATTTAGGGAGGCCATCCTGCCTTATGTAATGTTTGTGCTATATTTCTTTATTTTCAAGCATTAGTTTAAAAGTAAGGCATTTTTATATAAAATTTATTATTATATATTATATATACTTCTCTTCAAAATGAGGAAACCATGGTTCAATGTTTTCACTATGTAATAGCTAAAGTTATTCATCTTCACTTGGTTCCTATGGTTATGGGTCAATGGTTTCATCGCTAAATAGTAGTATACTCTGTGGTTCTTGCTTCTCTTATTGGATCTTCCTTCTTTTAGCTTTTCTTTTTTCTCTCTTTTTCTCTTTACTCTCCATGTTAGTTGCGTCTAATTGCAGTGATTTTTCTCTTGGCATTGTATCTTTAGTCTGTTTTAATGGACTTTGTTATTGTTTTGATGGCTGCTCTTGGCTCAGATTTATATCTATCGTTGCCTCTTGCAATGATAGTTCTATTGGCAACGTACTCGTTTTAGGCTAGGAAATTGGTTGTTGTTTTGGTGGCTGTTGTTGGTTTGGCTTTTTCAATTGTTTTTCTTTTAGTTTAGATGGTTTTATTTGTTGTAGCTGCTTTGGTTCTCTTATTTGCTTAATTTGATTGTCTTTAGCGCTTTTTGATTGAGTTGGTTAGATTGGATCTGTTCTTGTTGCTATTGTTGTTGTTGTTACTTCAACAAGTGTTGTTGTTGTTCTTATAATTTGGATGGCTGATCTAGTTATTGGGCTTAATTGTTTTATTTGATTGTCTTTAGCGCTTTTGGATTGAGTTGGTTCGATTTGATCTGCCTGTTCTTGTTGCTGTTGTTGCTGCTTCACTAGTTGTTGTTCTATTTCATTCTCTGGACATTTTTTGAAAAGTTGTCCGATTTTCCCACATCTACTGCTCTTTCTAATCATTGTGAAGAATGAATCATTATATCGTATCCTAGTGTATATAGAGTTTTTTCAATGGTTGACGCGCTCTCAACAGCATTCACAGGACCTAAGACAATATCATTTAATACAAGATTTTGTTTCCATGACTCTGTAAAGGTTCATGGAATCTCAGCTAAATTATTTTGTCGTCAAGTATCTGCCGTGTGATAGTCAATGGCACAGGTAGATTTGAAATTTTTCTTTACATAATAAATATAATTGCTGTTGAAGAGTATCACAAACTATCTTTCTACCAGCAATGATCTGTATGCCTCCATAAATTACACAAATTACTCATCGCAATCTCGGTAATTAATTCACGCATAATGTCACCTTGAATCTTATCTGGCTGTAATCTGCTAAAGTTTTTTAAAAATTATTTTAGTGATTCATCAATAGATCTATTATTATCGGTTATCTCCTCATAATAATCTACGAATTGTTTTAGATACTTATGTGGAAAATGTTCATCACAACTACCGGTTGACCATGATCGCAACACATTATCACACATGTATTCCTTGTTAACAACCACTCGGGAAATGTTCTTAATACTTCAAGCGATATTGTACATACTTTATCCCAAATAACAATTTCATGAATGCATTTTTCACCCATTCGTTCAGGAGTCCATGTGCATCCGCACCATGGGAAGAAACTATGATAAGTTCGAGATTTTACTTTAGGTGCGTTCATTACTATAGCGATTCTATCAGTCTTTGTCAAATCAATCATATCAAGATTTGTAAATAATTCAATCGCACGTGTTGTTTTACCAGAACCTCTAGATCCATTGAGATAAAACGGTGTTATGTCTGGCCTTAGAATCACATAACAATGGTACTAATGATAACGATCATATTTGTTTTTTTAATGTTCTTTGATTTCGACGTCTGCAGATTCAGAATATCTAAATTTATTTTTCTCGTTTTTGTTTCCTTCTTTATGCAATAGCACCGATATGTAGTCATTTTAGTATTTCTGCGTAATTTGTTATTTATATAAAATTATTCTTTGGCAACAATGAATGTGGTATCAAAACTAATTTTTATCATTTTTCGAAACATATGCGATAAATTAAGATCTTAAATTAGTTAATTGCGGTGACTGACCATTAATATAACTCACAATTGCACCTAAATTAGTTCCATCCGATAAGTAAGCATCATTCTGGCTTATAAATGTACCTTTTTATGTTGTGTCAGCAGTACTTTCAGCACATGCACTGACGTAATGTTCACCTATAAAGATCACTGCTGTACAGATCACTGGTATTCTAAATTTTCCAAATATATATTGCCCTTTTTAGGTAGAATGATTCTCTAAGCACAGAATTCAACAATTAATTGACGTATATTTTTATGAATGTCTCCTTAGGGCCTGTATGTATTCTATTTTACATTGCTACTAAGCCAGATCTCATAAGAACAGTTTCAACTGCATACTATTTCCTGAAGCAAATGGATACATAAATAACGGCTATTCTACACTATAATGTCAATCGTAAGGAATATCTGTCTAAGAGCATCTCTGAACGGTTTGCTATGTGTCCTTCCTTTCTGGTGAAGTTTACTATGACGTACAAATAAAGTGGGAAGCGGTATATTTCTCTTGAAATATTTTGAAGAGGTCATGGTAGCATTGTACTGAAAAGGAACTTTAAGTGGGTTTTATATTATATGACATTGTTTCAGCATAATTAACCTGACATCATGTATATATTACCTGAAATCTTTGTTTTCTTGATATTATCTGCAGCAATGGATCCACAGTTTGGAACAATGTAATATTGACACTACAATGAATTAATCTTTAATTTAACTGGATGGTCAAATTTTAGCATCGTTTGAACTTACACCATACCATTGGGTACACTATGTCGATGATATAGAAATGAAGTGGCAATATGGAAGCGAAAGTCTGGACGATTTCATATCAAAGGAAAACAACCTCCACCTTCCATTAAAATTTACGGCAAAAGTATTCAACTCAACCCACGTTTTCCTGGACACAACAACCAGACTGTTGGAAATCAAATTCCATACAGACATCTAGTCGAAACCAACCGAATAACATCATCTCCACCTAATAAGCTGTCATCCAAAACACTGCATTATAAACATCCTATACAGAAAGGTAGCGAGAATACGCAGAATTTGCTCTGACAATGAAACATTCCTACAAAAGGTCTGAAGAGCTATCTAAATATTTTATTTCCCAGGCTACGACAATGATCTGATTGTGCAGGCAACTCAAAAGACTAAGGTGGCGTTCTTCAGTTTCGTTTTTAACATAGCGTTTGACTTTTTTTAAAAAAAAATATAACCCTGGTTTCCGCACTAGTTTTACTGGCTATTTACGAAAGACATTGTATATCTTAGGTATTGTTTAACGAACATTTAATTTACTTTATTTTGGTGTTCGATTGATGGGTGTAATAAAGGTGATAGAGTATACTGCTTGGCCTTACTCCAGATGTGCACCTTTCAAAAAGTGCTAGCTCCACTCATTATCATTTCCCGAACTTTAGAGGTAAATTGTAAAAATAAAGACGAAAACGTTTTTACATTTTATATATTTGGTAATTCATGCATTGAGCCATCAGAATATGGCATTGTCTAGTCTGGCAAAGTTCATTTTCTATAATTTAATAGCTGCCACGGATAGTTTACTTTAGACAAATTCTGGTAGATTTTTGGAGCGCAAGGGAGCAGTCATTTTAGTTAGAAGTGTGTTAAGTGTTTTAAGATCATTTACAATTTCCAAAAATATAATATCCAAGGAAATGTTATCCACATTACATGAAAGTAGCATAGGGGTATGCTAACATTATATCCACTGTGCATGATTTAAATACAAACAACTTCGCCTTACATGTATCACTCTCTCAAAAGTACATAATAACTGGTGAACGCCATCTTAAAGAGTATATAGGTACTACTATTGTATGATTTAAGTTTAATTGTATGGCTGAATTATTTAAATCACAAGCATCAAAATGGTCATTTTAAATGATTGTCCTGTATTCCCCTCCCCCATAACAGTACTTATTAGAGTCATTCTCAAACCTGTACATCTCCCCCCTTATGAAAAAGTGAACTATTTTAAAAATACGCATTGCATCTTGTCAACATAAAATTCAGTATTATGTTGAAAGACAGGAACGTGAAACTAGCCATATTTATCCCTGAGATGTCAGTAATAAATCGTACAGTTTGAAAACGGATATTACAGGAGAGGTTCATAAATGTCAAAGGTCAAAGAGTAAAATATTAACTCACTGTTTAACATAGAAGAAAGCAAATTTGCTCTGTTATCAATTGTTTATTAATTTCAATATCGTCTTCGTCGTCGTGATGTTTGGGTGTCTCATCTGCACCTACGCGAGTTGCTAAAGGGTCCGACCCATGCGTGACAGTCTTTGTTGCACTTGCTGCAGGTGAAGATTTATGCTTGTTGAGGCTGTTTTGTATCGTCTTTCCCCAGGCTCTCTTTGTAGCAAGGTTCGCTTTTATTCTTTCCTAGGTTTTTTCCGAGTCCCTTGTCTGACAGCAAGTCGCCACTCGTTGCGGTTGTTAGCACAGCTTTCCCAGTTGTTGACGTTTATTTTGGCTGTTGTACTGTCCTTCTTACAGACGTCTTTGTATCGCAGATGTGGAAGTCCAGTCTGTCGTGTGCCTTTTGCTAGCTCACCGTATAACAAGAACTTGAAAATACGGCCTGTGTCCATTCTCCTGATGTGGCCGAGCGAGCGAAGGCGCCTCTCGCTGAGGAAGGTGAACATGATGTTCATACTGGCGCGA
>JAEAOA010001631.1:15000-30000 GCA_016746295.1 Potamilus streckersoni
TCTAATAATCCATTTTGCTTTATGCATTATTCATGACTATTAATGTTTGTTATCTGACACTTTAAAGATTAAATAAGTAATATTCAAACAGATTATTTGAATTTAACTTTCTACAACTGATCCTAACATGGCTACATAGCTGACATGAACAAATATGCATATATTTTAGAATGTTGGGAGTAAAAAGTTGACATTATTTGGCTGACATAGTACCTACAGTGAATCTGTAAGGCTCAGTTCTGACTGTGTGCACTTAAAATATCCCAAGATGTTATTTACATCATGAATATGCCTTTGTATGGTAACACATTTCAATTTAGTACTTTGACAGAGGGCGGTATTGCAATATCAGCTGATATCTGATTCCATTGAATCATTGAGCTTAATATCTTGGTAGACAAAACTCTTAAAATTAGACTAAAAATGTTCAAACAGATTATTTGAATCATGTTTGCACATGTGATTTTAACAAGTGCATTGCATATGTCCCACACATGCAAATGTCCATCCTTGTTTACAAGTTTTCGGGATGAAAATTTCACATTTAGTTGATGATATAGGAACTATTGGTACCTATAGTTGATCTGTGTGGCCACATTTCGCTGTATTCACTCGCAATATCTAAAATTGTTTTTTCTTCATGAATAGGATTGCATATAGTAATAAATTTTAATTTGGTACATTGGCATTTGACTTTCCAGTATACTGGTATGTATCATGTTTGCATCAATGATCAAACCTCACCGTTCCAACATTGCTTTAAACTTTATGATACATACTCTACCTGATTAGTTATTTAACCTGTAAATGGCTAAATATTCTTGTAGAAACTTCATCTATTTTTAGGATGCATATATCACTTTAATACATGCCCAGTGCTTCACATCTTTGAGTATCACTCTGTCAAGTTTTCCTTTTTTACCCATATTTGCAACCTGAATGTTATTTTGAAATCACCATATCTAACACATTTTAATTTAATTTGCCTACATCTTTCTTTTTTTTTAGAATTAAGTGAAACATGTATATTTTCAGGTCTAGTCTGGTATCTTGAACAAAGTATTAGAGTTGGATCAATTTGGAAGCTCTCCAGTATTCCAATGGTGATAGCAAGGTCTCATAAGGACATGTGCAGTGTGCTGCTATAAGTGACCAAGATGAGTTCATATCAGTACACTGATATACAGCATCTCAAAGACATGGCTTAGATCTTCATGAAAGAGATTCCCATCATTTTTCAGTAAGGTAGAACCTCCCTGAAACTGTATTTTCATATTGCATTGTTGACTTTTGTAGTTATCGGCATTAAAATGGAATGCATATTTGCTATAAAACATGGCAGTGGTCCCATCAAAACTTTAAATTTGAGTGGGCTATTAGTTATACAAACAACTGCCCAAGTACCTGAAACAATAAATGTGGAACTTAGCACCTGTCATTGTTTCTTTAGTATGTACACCTATATGAATCTGAATAGGGATATTGCAATTTGCTGTCAAATCACTGTGAGCTATCATGTTTCAATACCCCTGGAAATAATATTATCAGTTGTACAGACCCAAAATGCCATTTGTTTTAAACATCATTCATTAATCAACTTTGCTGCCTTAATTTTGTCAAACTGAATGTTATAACTTGTATGAAAATTTATTTTTTTAAAAATATAAGGTTCTTAAAACTTAAATATTTATTTAAATTTCCTTTAAAATTTAATATATCAATTTTTATTAAATGCAATCATATTTTCAGACAGGCCTTATCACGTATTATGATTAGGTTTTTACTGCATTGAAAAATTCCTATTATTAAGGAAGATATAGCAAATGTAGTTTTGGTTTCTTAAGAACAATTGGACTTCAAATTGCACCCTATATAACACCAGCACTACACACTTTCTGACAGCTGTCACATGTCTTGCTTGCAAGGAAATTTCAAAAGACTTTATGTATGAAGTTGAAATAGTAGTGGCATGCAAAAATAAAATGCAAATATAAAAGTTTGACAAAAACATTGACCGTTTCAGGCATCAGTACACAATTAATAAAATCCGATTCAGTACCCACATATGTAGTCCCAGTCTATTTTTAGATCACTTTTTCCTGTCTGAATTTAGTGGTGATGCTAGAGTTAGATTTTGGCATTCTTGGTAAGGATTTCAAGGCAATTGTTTGTTCGTTAAAATGTGAGTTTATGGTGTGGTTGTCTGTGTGTATTTCAGCGACAGTGCACATTGAGTAATAAGGTCAATGTGATGATCAGGAAGTGAAATCTGTGTTCCGTTGCCTGGTGTTTTGTTTGCAATTCAGCTTCTCAAAAAATTGCAGGTCAACCCTTGACAAGAACTTCACCGTAAAGTCATCTTTGAAGGTATTTTAGATTAACATATGATTTGTATTAATTGTCACACAGTGGAAAGTTCAGTAATGAGAAACAAATGTAGGGACAATATAGTAAAATTAATTGTTTTTTATGGCCGTATGTATGCATGCATGATAGGGTGTAAGTAGTTAAGTAACATTGACGATCCTTTTTCCATTGTTATAACCCTGGGTCTTAAACTACCCATGAGACGAAAAGAGAAAGATTAACAAGTTCAGGAAAATTAAGAAATAATTGAATTATCTTTGTTACAAAGTGAAAATCAAGGAGGCAATTAGAGAATTAAAACTTAAACATTCCTACATGTCTGTAAGCATAAAATGTTCCGAATGAATAGACTTGAGTATCCTGGTGAGCACAATGCTGAAGTACAGAATGTCTTTTAATGAGTTCACAATAATCCCAAAGTAGTTTTCTAGTCCAAAAGGTCACTGCGCACTTCCTAATTCCAATGAATTATTTAAATTAGTGATTCTTCTATATTTATATCTGAACGCTACGATAACACCACTTGTTGCGTGGCGGTGGTTTTGTTCTGTTATCGTTATCTTGAGGATGATCGACCATAGTGTTACTGCCCGGAACGAGTAATCAATCAAATAAAATATAAAATTCATGAATGGATTAACTGATATCTGAGGAGAAATTTAGAAGAGAACAAAACAGGCCGAGCATGTAAAATATAGCATTTTAAATAATTACAATGAAAACATCACTATTGAATGAGAAATTCCAAAATTTATAAGAACTGCAATTAGCCCCTCAGTTATCTCAATAAAACAAATTTCATAATGAAATCAAGTCAGAAATCGAACTCAAATTGTCCAGAATGACTGCTTAATTGGATTGTTTCTGGTTCTTCCAAATTCAGATTTGGTTACTTTGTCAGATTCTTCTCTCTCTCTCTCTCTCTCTCTCTCTCTCTCTCTCTCTCTCTCTCTCTCTCTCTCTCTCTCTCTCTCTTTCTCTCTCTCTCTCTCTCATGCCCACTTTGAAAACTTTTTTGTTCATTTATTGAATTATTTTCATACTCTAATTGTAATAAATAATAAATAAATAGCAGCCTACATGTTTGTCTTTTCTACTTCTGGGAATGCCCCATATCATCACTCTTGTTACCTTAGAGACCGTCTTTTCGTAATGCAATAGAAACGAAGACTAAAAAGAGCCAGTTCGCATCCTGAGAGCTGATACACACAGCCATATTACCAAAACATTAATATTTTTTCCTAGCTTCTAGTCAATTTTCTAATAGAACTATGGCATAACCTACACCTCTTTTGACTATTTCTCGGAGAAAAAATTCATAACTTAATAACAAGACTTACTTAATAGAATTCATTACATTTCCTAACTTAAATATTTACTTAACTATGTTTTAATAAGACTCTCAGACATAATTATATATCATAAAACAACCTGCATGATTCATATCGCTTAAGGCAGATGAATACATACATGTCTCACAAATTAGTATAAGTAATACATGAAATTCCCAGAATACATTATTCATATAACAATTAAATGGGTAAATTCGAACGTTCTTTTTAATGAATAATGTATGCATTATTAGAATAAATGAATAGTATGACATAAAAGACAAATTTTCATGTCCCTCGAACTGTCTCACGCCCGTCCCTTAGATAATTTTACCAAAAAATGATACTTGCCTCTTGTGTCCTGGAGTCAGCTTATTTTCGTCCCGAAGAACTTAGACTAACAAAACTTTGGTGGGAGAATAGAATATTTAAAACATTGAAATTTATCTTGGAAACACAACCCTTATTTATCATAGTAATTCATGATTAGGTTTTTCTAATGGCTCAGAATCAACCCACTCCATCCCTTTTTGATTGACAGCTCACATATCCCCGTGCTTTTGAAATAACTCGTTTTTGAATATCTCATTTTATGACACTTATTTCCAATAGAATAAAATTTATCTCAGGATTGACATTTTTACGCTACTTAACCTCACATTAACAATTTATATGTCTCTCACCGATATCTCAATTTAACATCAGTCATGCCCTACCAGGAACATCAAATCCATCTCTGGCGAGAAATTTATTGCGGGCTTAGCCAATGTTTTTTTTATTATGTGTCAAGCTGACCACGACAAGATTCACTCAGTAATGTGTTGCCGTCCTTAGGTATACACCCTGTTGCAATAACTATTAAATCTGATGAAAGATTCGAACAAGAATGATATGAAAAGAATGTATAAATATTTTCCAAATCTTTGTATATAAAAATACGCACTCAACTATGACATAACAGATCCCGTCAAGTTTTACTGTGTGATTAGTTGACAATTTCAATATTATCTGTGTTACAACAATTATTTACTATGATAATAGACTAGAAAAAAAAACTCAAAAAGACTAATATGAAAAATAAATTAATAAATGTTTACCATATCTTTGTATATATAAATATGCACTGACCTTCGACCCAAATAGATCATTTTGGAAAACTAAATTTCCTATAGAAAATTCCACTAACTAGTCTTTTTCGGCTGCATATAACATATATCGGAGCTATAAATACCCTTTTGGCAAGTTACAGATGTCATGGACCAGTGCAGAAGTGGATCCAACCCCGTAAATTGAAGATAGGATTAATCGCGACGTATTGCTGACTCTGCTACAGAATGACCTGTTATGCAATGCTATTTGTTCATAGTAACTCTGGAAATATGAAAATTCCGAGGAGAATGTTTTGACTCTAGTTCATTATAAATAATTGAGAAAAGTACTAATGTTATACTCACAATTAGGCAGAATTAGAAAAATTTACAAAAAATAAATTGTTATTACTCAGTCCATTGTACATGATTTTATTGAAACAAAGAACATTCGTTGTCAATTACAATATCCCTGATATCACTTTTATTTTAAGTTGGATATTTACAGCATTAATAAACAATTTACTATAAGCGATATTTTTTATTTTAGTTGAACATTACCCAATTAGCCGACAACTTTTCCTATGGCTACTACTTTTACCTACTGAAAGTATATACCTGCGTTCGACCAGGAGCGGGAACAAAGTCGAGAGTAACTTTTGTCCTTGCAGGGAACTTGGCTGACACAGGGGTGATGAAACTCAGTGATGGTGTAAAAAAGGTGAGATCATCGTATGTTTGAAATTTAGAATCTATTCTAAAAAATAATTGGAAATTTACAAGGAGAGGATTGATTTTATCGTCCCCATAAATATGGATATGGACGATTTTAGATGAAAACGAAAAGCAACTATCCATGTTACACTTTCAAATTAGATGATCCAATCTTGGAGAAACAACGATATTCATAGGCATGTCATGTGACTGTAGTTTCAAACAAATATGTCACAAAATGACAGATATTAGGTATATCCATACAAGATCTAATTTTCTATGTTTTGACCCAAACATGAATGTTCTTTAAATATAATATAATATTATGTCCTCTTTGCATTAATTTCTCTGTCTCACTTATCAAGGACAATATCTGTTTTAGTTTCATCACTCACGTCTGCAAAATACACTATAGGGTTACATTGCGAAAATCTCTACAGGACAAGATATGTATAATTGGTCCTACAAGTTCTATGTAAGATAATACTGTCTCATATTCCAACACTCTTATGTTGTTGCTGCTGTTGTTAGTCTTGTGACCTGACGCAATTTGTTTGCACATGCTCGGCTATGCAACCCGGTCAGTATATCTGGTGGCGACAAAATAAGGGGAGACCCTGAGAAAAAGCATCGACCCACGGGAAGATACTGATCACAGACTTACGTTGTTCATTCCTGGGACTCAAACCCGCTCGGAATGTGATAAGATATCAGCGATCTATAAAAGCGAGAACCTTAGCCAAATAGGACACGCGGGGCACCTTCTCCAAGTGCTTTAGCAAGTGAGACAAAATGTAGTCTCAGAATTCATGCAATTTGAAAATAAATACAAACTGAACATATTAATCGAAATTAAAATCGGTTTCTTTATCTCTAAGCAATCTAATTGAATACATATATTTTATAGGGCAGAACTCGAGAACATGCAACAAAGCTATTGACTTTGGTTTCTCTGTAACAGACTGGTGTCAAATGCACAAAATGTTTTATTCATAAGATATCTAATTTTATTATTTTTTTAAAAATATTTGTTTGTCAAATAGGACACTGTAAAAATAGCAATAAATAAATTACATACAAAAATGGAGCGCTTAGGGCAGCTGTTATCTTTCTGGGCTCATCTGTCTTTGAAGCAATTCACGGATGGTCTGCAAAGTATCTCAATGAAGTATCTATACTCACAACTGTCATTGTACCTCTAGTGTTAAGATCGTCTAAACGTAAAAGGGCGATCGATTTTGCAAATGGAACTCATGCACGCAAGAAAACATATTTAAAGGATATTAACCAGTTTTAGATTTTACAGATCCGACATCTTTATTTTGTACACACCACTATACGTTCACCTTACTTGACATGTTATGCCTCTTAAACTGTGTTAGGTAATATTGCAAATGAATACCAAATCATACTTTGTTGTTTGACAAATTAATATCCACCAGGAGACAAAAATGCCTATACTCAAACAGACATGAATAAATGGTGCCAAGGAAATCAGAAAATGCAATTAAATTATGCCATATTGGATATTTCAGATTGCTAATGAAAAGTAAAATAAATATAACTCTTACAGGATAATTGCAATGTGTTGAAATGAATTACGTCCCTTATCTTTATCAGCATCAACACATTAGAAGGATGCTGAATGCTGTGCAATTTATGGTATAACATTACCGATTGTACAAAGCAAGGTGGTCAGAGCTTATGGTGTAGAACACAATCTTCAGAAATAAACAAAATGGCAAACTGTGTTTGGTTCATTATATAAGCATCTGTAATTTTTGTCGGTCTCTTGCTTAACATAAAATTTTGTTAAATCATATCTAAATCACAATTTGAATTTTTGTATGATTTTAAAACCATAAAGGTGACACACATCATTGCAAATGAATCTATTGTAGCTGGATAACACTTACCCATGTTTTGTTCTCTTATATGCAGTAGAATTCATGGTTCTGCGCTTGTCGAATTGATAATCTATCATTGGTCTCTATGACAGTGTGCTACAGGTATTCTTAGGTTTGGCGGAAAGTATGTTTATTTCACCAAATATTAGCAATGAGGTCTATGCATGGCGGTCCCATATTTATTACACATTGAGATGTGTGATACAAGTTCAACAGTTAAATAACACGGTTCATTCATTGTTGAAGTTTACTTAAACAGAATCTGACCGGTGGACAGCAAATTGAAAGCTTAAAAAACATATTTAAATGGGTTCATTAGCAAGGGTTTTGCCTTATTTATATTTTATTGTCAAAAGAAAATGTCAACGAATAACAAATGTACTTGCAATCTGCGGTGACGTAAATTGCTCTCCTTTCAAACTATTTGAAAACATCATTGTTTGTGTTCGTCTTGAACCACAAGAATTGTATCAACTACTAAGCTAATTTAATAAATTGCTTCTCTATAGCCGCAAAAATATAAATGATTTCTTAACATTTCCTATGAAATCTATATCATATTTAGACACATTTTATGTTTAATAAACAAAGATGTGTGTTAGTTACCAAATGTATCATTGTGAACAGTTTGTCTCAGCGTGTACTCTGTAAAATGAGTCAAGAGGGCAAGAAATAGCGGCAGCGAAGAAATAAATAACAATAAATGTAACTTGACATTGTAACTTGACATTGTAACTTATCCATTTGTTTCTGCAAATTTTCGAAATGTTGTGATGATTTAAACAAAAAGATAAAATAAACAAAAAAAATCTAGAAAGCGGAACATTTAGTAAAAGTACTAAAATTACGACAACAAACACCTTTATATACGCTTAGATAATTTACTACGACAATTTTATAAGATTCTTAGCATCTACGTTAGACAATCTATCAATATTTCTTGGGATTTTAATTTTCAGGTGTACTGGCTGGCGATCCAAATATGGTGCTAAGTATGAAACCGATGGCAAGTCAACCGAAACTATGAGGAGAAGCAATAACCGTGCGAGGTCTATTTCTAATGAAGCAAAAGTCTGTCGAGACAATTTCGAGCTACAATATGTGGTGATCAGCTTGACACCCAACCATTAAGATTGACGTATTTGGTAGGCTCGCAATATTTGGCAGGTTGCAATATTTAACCTCTCTTGTTTGGAGACATACTTGAATAGCAATGTAGGTCATTTCGATGACGGTGAGACAGATATGTTAACTTGAGGTCATGTAGCGGGAAGTCAAAAGGTGAGACAAACACGATCCAAAATTCTGGAAAATCTTGGATCATTTGAAACAAGCATAATAAGTTGATATTACCCCCCAAAAAAAAAACAATTTAAGAAATAACTATTAATTAACGCGGTCTAGAGAGAATTGTTCTGACTTTAATGAGAGTGTAAAAAAATTGTTGGCTGTTAGAAAAAGTTAATCCTGTTTGACTAAGCTAAACAAAGGCATTTGTAAGTTCCAGACGAAATCCAAACTCTAAAGTATCTTCCTCTCGAAATTAGTTAGTCCGTGTTTGTAGGCCGAAAGAGGAAGCTGGCTCTGAGACTAGTAAAACGTGCTTTTCCCATCAAATAAATAGATTCAGAAAAGTGGTTGTGCAAGAATTGAAGAGACCCGCAACCAAAGAGAGATTTAGGTTCGTAGAAAAGAAAGTCAGTGTCGGAAAAGACACAAAAGAAAAACAGCTCTATACCTGTACTGTACAGTGAAAATGAGCAGTCTGCACACAAAAGGGAGATAGACAGACCAAAACTGGGACAGAGGATAAAAAGAAATATGGTACGACCGACCTATCACTAAAAGTGATTTGAAAAAGAAAGATCGAAAGCAAACAGAAAATGATTTCATGCCGAAAATGTGATTTGACTAGTGACTTGATTATACTACAGCGGAACTGCTCTCTTGGCTACACTGCCCCGAGTCAAGCTATGTCGGGTTCTTTATGATAGGTCTTATAGTTGGAGTGATATCCCGCTGAATCTGTCTGAAAACTGGCACTCCAGAGTGTGACAGATTTCCACCTCAGCGGGATAACGGCTTATTTCTAGCTTCTTGGGTGCCGCTGACTTGGTCACAGCTAGTCGCAGGGTCGCCGACTTGTCGCAGAGTCGCCGACTGAGTCGCAGGGTCGCCGACAGTGTCGCTGTCTCGGTCGCCGACTGGTCACATGGTCGCCGACTGGTCGCAGTCGCCGAGTCGCCGACTGGGTCACAGGGTCGCCGACTGTGTCGCTGTCTCGGTCGCCGACTGGTCACAGGGTCGCCGACTGGTCGCAGTCGCCGACTGGGTCGCAGGGTCGCCGACTGGCCGCAGAGTCGCCGACTGTCACAGTCTTGGTCGCCGACTGGTCACAGGGTCGCCGACAGGTCGTAGTCGCCGACTTGTCGCAGGAGATCGATAGAGAGAGACGACAGTGCGAAATAACGAAAGAAGAGCTATCCTTGGTCTAAACGTGTATTGTCGCAAGACCTCTGCGTTGCTTGGACGAGCCTTGTAGCGCCGGGCTGCTGGTCGATGAAAGACCTTGTCCCTACCCTTTTCAGATTCCTGGCCTGCTTCTTCCTACCCAAGGATTACTACCAAGTGTGCTTGCCGTGGCGTGGAGGTTATACTGCTACACTGCAGGGGACGTCTTCACTCTATGCCGGTTATTTACACACTTCCCAAGCAGCCACAGTTGGTCCGTATATATACCCAGGCGGAATCACGTGAACCAAAACTAAGACGATAGATGGCACTACAAAGCCCGCCACACATTCGAAATAACAATATAAATTTTAACGAAACGAATATTATACAACGAAACGAAAATAATTGAAGTCCATGTGGTTTCCTCGTTACACAACCCATACCTCCACTATATGTACTTCCACGCACATACGACTGTCAAGAATGAAATTTAAACAAATAATTAGAATCTTTTGAATCACAATTAAATCACGTAAAAACATAATATCAAACAAACACGAAAGAAATAATGTTCAGTATAATCATTTCTCTGTCCTTCCTTCCAGGTATCATGACATCTACAACCACACTCTTGGTCGCACGGTTGTACCGGCAAAGGTTCTGCCCAATCTTTCACTCTCAGAGTTCGTCGTATTTTATGTTTAGTACCATCAGCTCGAATGGTTTATTTTTGCTCGGTCTCTCTCCGTATTCTGACTTGCGGTTCGACCTCTGCTTGGCAGACTACTATTACTCGACGTCTCTCTGCTTCGCCAGCGATGGTTAATCCCCGTCTAAGTGTTCTGATAGGCGAAATAGGCGTTGGCATCACAAAGATAGGAATCGGTGCCTCCTCAAACGTCGTCGGCTTAAACGCTGACAATGACTCACATGCAACAGAACTAGACATTGACAGATGTTCGTTACTGTATTGCCTGTCGCTCTCCTTGAATGGCGATCTGTCTCGGCCGTGCAATCTCTCCTGGTGCTTCTTAAAATCACCTGTACGGTCTGTACTGTAGGCACATTCCTCACAACGATATTTCTTTACTAAATGTTTGCGCCTAATATACTATAAAAGATAAAAGAGCTACATCACTATCGTACTTCTCCTCACAGAACGGACAATTCTTCATTTTCTAGGAGTAATTATAGTCCTTGCCATACACAACTGGGAAAGAAAAGAAAATTAATAAAGCGATGCACCACTTTATCGTGTCTATGATTTCAAATTATGCTAAAGATTGGCACAAGACTGTAATTCTGCATCTGATTGGATGCTGCACTCAACCATTCTAATCGAGCGCAAACGGTTACTTGAGTTACACACAGGAATGTTCTGACCGCATTTACTTTACTGTTTTGCATTAGCGAAATTCACATAAAATTCTTCCAATTTCTTGGGTAGATTCCTTTGTCTCCTAGGTCGCTCATCACCAGCCCTTCTTGACTCTTCTTTGTCGCCGTCGTCCTTTGAGACCACTTCTGTCATGGTGTCGATGGGATAAGGCGCAACTTGACTGGTAGCATCCAGTTCGTCGTTCCCTCGATTCTTATCTATACATTCCGAAGTTTCAGAGTCCAATTCCCTCGCTCCTTTAGCGACTTCATTACATCCCTGATACCTCTTCAAGCGATCCACGTGAACTACGAGGGGCGTTCCATATCTACCGCATTAACTCTGTAATTGACGTCACTCAACATGTCAACGACTTCGTATGGCGCATACCACCATGTCTGTAATTTCGGCGAAATTCCCCTTTTTCTTTTTGGCGAAAACAACCGGACAAGATAGCCTATCTGAAATGCCTCCCATCTGGTCTTGCCATCGTAATAGCGCTTCTGTCGCTGCATGTTGCACTGCAAGTTGTCTCTGGCGAAACGATGTGAAATTTCTAATCTTCTTTCCAATGATTGAATCCACTCATGCGAACTAATGTAACGTCGATCAAGTGGTTTTCCAAACACAACATCTAACGGTATGTCTGCCTCCCTTCCCATCATCATGAAATTGGGAGTAAAACCTGAGGCTTCATGCACTGCAGAGCGGTATGCCATCGCTAGCTATGGAAGGTGCTCATCCCAGTCTCTTTGTCGTTCGTCGACGAAAGCAGATAGCATACCCTCTAGCGTTCGGTTCATTCTTTCCACCATGCCTTCGCCTTGCCCATGGTACGGACTGGTTCTAAATTTTCTCGATTCCAAGGAGTCGATATATTTCACGGAAGAGATCACTCTCAAACTGTCGTCCTTGATTCGTGTGAATCTGTCGTGGCACACCAAAACGTGTCACGACTTCCTCTACTATCAGTTTTGCGACAACTGTAGCTTCCTGGCAAGGCATTGGGAATATCACAGTCCATTTTGCAAAGTAGTCAACAATCACAAGAATATAAATATTTCCATTTCCAGTTTTTGGAAGTGGCCCTAAGATGTCAACAGCTATGCGTTCCATTGGAACCCCTGACAAAATCAGCTGCATTGGAGTTCGCCTTTCCTGTCCTGATGACTTTCGTTTCGCACAGGTCTCACATTTCTGGCAACACAGTCGCACATCTTTCTGTAGTCCGACCCAGCAATACTCTTTTCTTATCTTCTGTAGCGTTCATCTGATGCCAAGGTGCCCTCCACTTCGCGAATCGTGCGCCATGCGTAGAATATCATTTCTCTTGTCTCGTGGAACAATAGCTTGACTGTGAATTTCTCCACCGTCGTGCGACTCCCATCTGCGATGGAGTATGGAGTTCTTTATCTCTAGCTGATCCCACTGACTCCAGAGTTTTTTCACCAGGACGCCATATCTGGCGACTTCTTCCCACGGTGGTCGTGTCTTGCTTTCCACCCAACTCATCACAATTGCGACATTCTGGTCGGATTTCTGAGCTTCGGCGAATTCATCGCTTTCACAAGACGTCTGTATCACTGACACTGACATATCAGTCTCAGCACTCCAATCCTTGTTTGTCGCTTGATCATCGCTGCTTAATTTCGTTTCTTTCTTTTTGGTTTGTGCCTCTACTTGAAAACCGCATTGTCTACATGGGCCTCTGGACAGGGCGTCAGCGTTATGATGAAGTCTTCCTGGACGGTGTTGAATCTCAAACTGATACTGCGACAGGACATCAATCCATCTTTCGAGTTGCCCTCCCGGATTCTTGAAATACAATAACCACTTCAGGGAGCTGTTGTCTGTTCTAATTAAGAACCGTCTTCCGTACAGGTAATGCTTGAAATATTTCACAAAGAATACGACCGCCAATAGCTCTTTTCTCGTCACGCAATATCTTCTCTCAGCTTTCGTTAGTGATCGACTAGCATATGCTATAACCCTCTCGTATCCGTTGTGAACTTGCGATAGGACAGCTCCAAATCCACTGTCGCTAGCGTCTGTGTCAAGAATAAAAGGCTTTCCAGGGTCTGGGAACGCTAATATAGGGCGTTAATCGTCTCTTCAACTTATCGAATGACGACTGACAACTCTCAGTCCAGACAAAAGATCTCCCTTTTTCTGTCAGTCGGTGTAAGCTATCTGCAATATCGGCAAATCCCTTTTTGAATCGTCGGTAGTATGAACATAGTCCTAAGAAACTGCGAAGTTCTCTCTGCGACGTTGAGTTTCTCCAGTCGACGACAGCGGACACTTTCTCTGGATCTGCACGTATCCCCTCCTTTGACACAACATGACCCAAGTACCTGACTTCTTTTGCGAACAAACGACATTTCTTGGGCTTGAGTTTGAGACCAGCTTCCAAAATCTGTCTAAAACCTGTCGCAGACGATCCAATTCCTCCTCAAATGTGCGACCAAAGATGTCGTCGAGATACACCAAACATATCTTCCATTGCAGTCCCGCTAGAACTTTCTCCATCAGTCTCTCAAAGGTACAGGGTGCATTACAGAGTCCGAACGGCATGACATTGAACTCGTATAAACCTTGCCTAGTCGCAAATGCTCTCTTCGACCGATCTTCTGGCTCCATTTCTACCTGCCAATATCCACTCATGAGGTCTAAAGTCGAGAACCATGTTACTCCCGATAGCGAGTCAAGTGACTCATCGATCCGTGGTAGAGGGTATGCGTCTTTAACAGTCACTTCGTTTAATGTACGGCGTCGATGCAGAACCTCGTTGTGCCATCCTTTTTCTTTACTAATACCACTGGTGACGACCATGGACCGGAAGATGGCGAAATTATCTCTTTCTTCAACATGTCGTTCACATGCTTCTCAATTTCTTCTCTGGCGTGAATCGGGACTCTGCTCGGGGATAGTTTTATTGGTCTCGAGCTCCCTGTTTCAATTTTGTGTCGCGCCTTCGTAGTCCTTCCAAGATCAGCATCAGATGCGGCAAAGAGTGACTGGAAGTCACAGAGAAATCTATCCACCTTTCTTGCATGTTCTTCAGAGAGTGATTCTTTTGACGCTTAAGCCAGTTCTTTAAAATGGGTCGGTAGTCGAGGCTGCAACTCGTTATTCCGAAGACATCGAACGGTCGCATTCCTATCTAAATCGACGACTTCTCCGACTTCTTCTAAGACAGCTATGTTTGTTCCAGTATAGAGTGTCTGGTTATCTGCAGTCGCGTTTAATATTCGTACAGGTAAATTCCCTTTTCCGGGTCTGACTAGCGTTCTTGAGACTAAGATGTCGTGCCGCTCTCCAAACTTCTGATACTGCTCTATCACTCCAATTTCCGGCATTGCTGAAGATGACAGCTTGTCACGTTTTCCTGGAACAATCATCTCGTGCATCGCTGGAACGTTCACTGTCTCTGCGACAATTATTCTGGCGCATCCTACTTGTCCTTTAAACGTACAAGGTAAATTCTCCTTGCCGATGGAAGGGCGACTCTTGTTAACATCGAGTCAACACGAGTTAAACTTAAGAAAGTCTAATCCTAGTATTCCCTCTGCTGAGATGTTAGCAACCAGCTTTTTATGTCGTCGACGAACACCATTTAGGCTTATTTCAAAAAGTTCCTTCCAGTCCACCGACATTGGTTTACCGTCTGCAAGACTGACCTTCCCTCTCACAGGAATCAGGTCTGGTCTTTTCTCCGGTTTAATCCTCCTATAGACTTCTCTAGATAGGATAGGTACTGT
>JAEAOA010001631.1:37500-192500 GCA_016746295.1 Potamilus streckersoni
AAACTGACAACGCAATCATTCTATAGATTCATAAAGGAATTTTAAACAAATAAAGCATATATAAGTTACTGCACATACACAATGCTCACCGAGTGCTATTTTTGAGTAAAAGTTGTAACGTTTTAAATCAGATAAATTCGGTTTGATTATGTAACCTTGTGCTTATGTATACTGCAGTAATATGTTTACACATCATCTGGGAAATGATTTAATGTAATATGCGTAGGACTCAAAATCTGCAATTTTATTTAGTGTTCCCAAATCATCTTTTCATCTTTAAGACCAGAATGTTATTGCCTCCGAATCTTCTTTCTACCGTGAAGGCCAGAAAACCTTGGTCTGTTAAAATACTTCGGCGTTTTGAGAATACAGCACGACAACGCAACAGGCAACTGAATGTCTAGCTTCAGATATTTTCCTCAGTGAACATCAAAGTCTAAAATTACGATAGACAGCTGTTTATGTTGTTTTAATATATATTCTACGACATGCAAGAAGTTTTTGTACATTTTATGAATTTAATTTTTTTATACATATGTGTTTTAAATAGTCACATTAATTTTATGTCCATATATTTTGTGGGGAATAATGGATTTGCAGAATAACATGTACGACTAGATTTTGACTTGGTTTTTATTTTTTCTTGTCTAACTCTGTCGGCCATATACCTTGGTCCCTGTTTCGATTAGCAGCTGAAGATAAATAATTACTCTTTAGCCCGTTTGATAATATTTCTTCAGTTAATTGTTTCTAAGATTTGTGAAATTACATCTTCAAGTGGTTAGGTTTGCCTTGGAAATTTTAATAATTCTCAAAAGTCAAAAAATTGTTCATCAGATAATTTTTTGGGATGTAACCCTTAGGTGTAAAAGTATGGTTGCTTAAAATACACCGTTTAATCATCATACCAAAGCAGAATTCGGTGAGTACAAATTAAATGTTGCAGAAGTCGTGACACACAAGATGAAAAAAAAAACCGATTTATTGCTTACAGAAATACCTAACGACATTTGTCCAATTCAAGCATGCGCAATGCCATATTTGATACAATGTCTCTGTCTGATTGGCACATAAGGACAATCATTTTATTCACCTTTGGCACAGATCGAAGATTTCTATTTATATTTGCCATTTGCTGCCATTGATGTCCGAAAAATGATTAAACAAATAATTGTTGGTCAGGGCATCTGACACCATAAATTTAACCATTTATTAATTTGCAAGAAACCAATTACCGCAAATTTCCACTTAAGGCTAACATTAAGCTTGGCTCAAATTATCTTTGAGAGACTATGTAAGTGCGTTTCCTTTAGCTTAATCATGCAACGGTTCATGACCACAAACAGTTATTGACCGATTGAACTATTGTAATATAAATACTTGCGTTAACTCAGGGTGTGGGACACTATGACCCTTTCCCCCACTTCATGACAATTGACCCCAAGTAACGATTTATATTTTTTGGTGTCACTAACTGCATCTTTGATGGATTGGTATTTAAATTCATACTGCTCATCAATGTTAACTGTGAGAATCTGTCTACTTCGGTTGATTGTTTGCTTTTTGTGTATTTTGTTTATTTTTTGGAAGGGTTGTTTCGTGTGGGTTTATTTTTTGAAGGATGGGGGTTTCATAATATGAAAAGCGACAATGCCCATGACATAATAATGCCGATAAATTGTCATGATATAGGTTTTCCAAGATGACAACATCTTACAGCCACAATAGTCAATAATAATTGTCACGCATATTTAGAGGCGAGAATATAAATAACCTGTACATAGAATTACTTAAAGTTAATAGAATTTAGGTTCCAAGGGATATTATCGCCTGGGCGGATGTGGGAGAAAATCACCCACTTCCCCATGAAATCCCTCAATGGCTTTCGTCTGTGATAGCCTCTGACAACCAAATCCAGCTCCAGGCCTTCACGGGTGGCTTAACTACTAAGCCCGTCGGAACCTGTTTAAACTAACTGGAGAAGGGATGGCAGGCGAACTTTTGGCGCCTCAAAACCAGATGCTTCGGGCAGATCGGGCCCGTTAACCTTGGGTGGTAGCCCGTCTAGGAGAAGGTAAACTCTGACGTCAAACGGTCGCTGCCTTGCGACAATACCCATACATGGGAAAGGCTAAGGGAGTAAACCCAAACAGAAAATCCAGAGATGGAGTCCCTAAGGTGACTTGTCACCGCTTTTAGTGACATTTCGGCAACTCCTGCGACGTCGCTGGTGCCATGACGTATCGGCTTGTCCTTTTCCTTGGATCCATCAGCTGCGTGGAGAGTGGGAGTCAGTTGCATGGGCAACAGCTGATTCTCCATGAAACCTTGCCCAGGCTTGCGCCCTGGAGAAGACACTCCAGCTTCGCTTCACAGCGTTGACACAATACGGGAAGCAACAGTTACTGTTTATAAGTCACCACTCGATTGGCGTAGAATTAGACGCCAGGGGATGCTTCCGACGGTGGGAGAAACCAACATATCTCATTGGACAGCTATCGTCCGCCTCAAGCTGGACAGCCCCCAGCCAATAAGGTGCCGTTCTGCCACAGCTTGCCTGCCTTGCTGGGTGCGCAGGGCTTAAGATATGTGAGTACCTGACAAGCGGACTGCAACTACAGCACCAAGAAAAAACAAAAGAAAAGCAACAAGGAAAGCAACAATCCTCAAGCTAGGTATCTGGAACGTCCGGACTATGCTGACAGGGCTTTCAGATGATCTCCAGGCAATCAGTGATGTTCGAAAGACTTCAGTCATCAACGACAAACTCGCAAGACTCCATGTCGATATCGCCTCACTTCAAGAGACACGGCTACCAGATTATGTTAGGGAAGTTAGGGAGTATGGTGTTGGTTTTGCTGTCAGAAACTCTCTGCTGGCTATGATAGAACCCTGCCAACAAGGAAACGAAAGACTTCTATCTCTTCGCCTACACACCACAACCGGGCTAGTAAATCTAATCAGTGTTTAAGCTCCCACACTCAGTACCACCGCAGATACCAAGGATGCGTTTTACAACGAGCTCGACTCGCTTTTCGGCTTTTCGACAAAATTCCATAGGAAGAGAACTTGATATTACTGGGCGACTTCAACGCTAGGTGGGTGCCGATCACAACTCCTGGCCGTTGTGTCTCGGCAAGTTTGGCATTGGGAAGATGAATGAAAACGGGCAACGTCTACTAGAAATGTGTTCGTACCACAACCTTAGCATCACCAATTCATTTTTTCAGACAAAACCACAGCACAAAATGTCTTAGAGGCATCCCCGATCCAAACACTGGCATCAGCTGTACTTGATTATTACAAGACTCTCAGCCATGAAGGATGTGCCGCTTACTCGTACATTCCACAGCGCTAACTGCGACACCGATCACTCTCTAGTCAGCTGTAAATTTAAGCTTTAACCAAAGAAGATCCACCACTCTAGGCAAGTGGGTAAACCACACATTGATGTGAGCAAGACGTCATGTCCAGACAAGGCTGAATAATTTACTTACGCCCTCTCCAAGGCGTTCAGTTCAGAACCTCTCTACGGCAGTGCCAAAGAGAGATGAGAAAACATCAGAGATACTGTGTACAGCGCAACCACAAGAATCTTTGGTAAGAAGCAGACAAAGAACAATGACTGGCTTGACGCCAATTCCGCCACACTCATGCCAGCAATAGAAGAGCGTCGCAGTGCCCACTTGGAATACAAGCATTCTCCCTGCGTAAGGACACTACATGCATATAGGTCTACCAGAAGCAAAGTGCAGAGGTTAGCAATGGGTCCAACGAAGAAATTGATAGCTCTACTGAAGTCTTCTGCAGGCGATATCATTCATAACATCGAAAAACAGATGGACCGCTGGGTGGAGTACTACTCCGAACTGTATTCCAGATAGAATAACGTGACCAACGATGCCCTCAACGCCATTGAAAACCTACCTTGTTGGACCAAACTGGATGAGAAACCTACTGAGGCAGAACTAAATCTGGCCTTAGAGAAACTGACCACAGGTAAAGCCCCAGGAAAGGATGGTATCCCAGCAGAAGTCATCAAGTGTGGCGGTAGTGTGCTGTTCACACACCTTTATGATCTTCTCTGCCAGTGCTGGGATGAAGGTGCAGTGCCTCAGGACATGAGAGACGCCAACATCATAACACTGTATAAGAAATTTCAGACGACAGACTGTTCAACCTGGCAGGACAGAAGGCAATGAGCAAAGTAAGGAAAGCAACCATTAGGGACATGCTCTTTGTAGATGCTGCTGCTATAGTCACTCACACAGAAGCTGAACTACAACGCCTTATGGACCGCTTTGCTAAAGCATGTGAAGAATTCTGGTTGACCATCAGCCTAAAGAAAACAAACATGATGGCTCAGGACGCAGACCCTCCCAGCATAATCATCAACAACTACAAACTAGAAGTAGTCAGTCAGTTCACTTACCTTGGCTCTATCATCACCAACAACCTCTCATTCGATGCCGAGCTCAACAAGCGGATTGGAAAGGCGTCAACAACTCTGTCTAGATTGTCGCAGAAAGTGTGGAACATCAGCAAGCTGACATTGAACACTAAGATCTCCGTGTACCGTGCCTGTGTGCTTAGCACTCTCCTGTACGCCAGCGAAACTTGGACCCTGTACGCCTCTCAGGAGAAACGACTGAGTGCCTTTCACATGCGATGTCCCCGTCACATACTCAGGATCACCTGGAGCGATCGCATGACAAACAACGAGGTGCTTCAACAGGCCAAAATTCCCAGCATGGTCACACTCCTCCGCCAACGTCGCATCAGATGACTGGGCCATGTACGTTGAATGGATGATGGACAGATCCACAAAGACCTTCTCTACACTAAGCTTGCCTCAGGCAGAAGATCAATCGGACGGCCACATCTTCGCTTCAAGGATGTCTGCAAGTAGGATATGAAAGCTCTTGAGATCAAGGTCAACACCTGGGAAGAGCTTGCCCTCGACAAGTCGAGCTGGCGTCATGCTCTGTTCACAGGTCTTAAAACCAGCAAGGAAAAGTTACGACAGCTTGCCGATGAGAAAAGATCCCAGAGGAAGAGGATGCAGTTCCAAACAAGACATGACTCAAACTTCAAGTGTAGTAACTGTAGCAAGGATTTCCACTCCCGTGTGGGACTTTATAGCCACAGAAGACGCTGCACAACTACAAACTGGGACATCTTTCATTGGCGCATTTCCATCGTCTCTCGAGACTAACGGAAGCATACACAACAAGATGTTTGCAGATAACGTGCGATTATCTGCAACAAGCGTTGCCTGCAATCTAGTCACGATCCTTCGTTTCATGCCGGTGATCCTAAGTTTCTTCATTAAAAGATTAACAGAGTTGGAATCAAGCGGCTAATATCCTTGATTAGTTTATAACTTTAAGCGAACGTTGATGCCCCTGATCTGTAACCACATTTTGAGTCAGCTGACCGGTTATTGTTACTCTTCATAGTATATTCTAATTCTATCAAGATATACTATATCTCACACTTTTAAACCTTTAAAAAGAGAGATAGAGAGAGTTCTTAGTGTAACCATGATAAGAAACAATTTAAGAAAATCCAAGAGATATGACCAGCTCTGTAATATATCGTATATCCACAGAAGAACCAAAAACCATCGTCAGTAGACAAAGATTTATAAAGGTAATTATAATCGCGATGAAATTATTTAATTCTAAAATTGAACAAAACTTGATGACTTTTATTTCGTGGTAGAACCGAGGCTTTTCAGGTCATTTTTTCTGCATATGCAAAACTCAGAAGATATACAAAAAAAAAGAATAAGATTACAATCAATTACTTTTTTTGCATCTATTAATATATTAGGAGTCTGAGTTCACATAAATCATCTGCAATATGCGTTTTATAGCTTGGGAAAGTAGTCTTGACTTTGCAAATTTACTTATGTGTGAAACATCTGTCTAGAAACTGACCATGGTAAATTTATATATTTAATATAAACATTATCTATAGAGTTTGCAGTCAAATATTGATGATGTAGAATTATAGGTTAGGTTCATTACAGTGTCATTTACGTATAATCCTTATCGTGTGGACGGCTATAAAAGGATGAAAAATTCGTATTCGCATGTCAGGTAGACAGCATTTGCTTCTCAACTAATTTTCTTTGCAATCTTTGTTGTTGCTGCTACATTTATGGTTTCTGGCGATATAAAGCTAATTGTTTACATTTCTGTCGCACTTTTGACAGAATCGCTCGCCAGACCTTTCAATTAATTATTTGTTCTTAGTAGTTTATTTACCGAATTGTACAGATATTTGTCCCCAAACTCAAATAGTTGAAACAAAACATTATATCATAATTTAAATGATGATCTACTTGTAACGATATGTACAAGTTTGCAAATTCATCATATTATAGATTATTGAATCTTAATATTGGCATCGCATCCATTTATATTACTTCTATTTTAATAACTTTGATAACTGTTGAATGGAAACGAATTAATCATGCAAACTGCTTTCATACTACCTTAGCGTATTTATGAAGCAATTCCATGAGTTCGACAAAACAAATAGCATCCATAAAATTTAAGCTAAATATTTCGCCATTTAGACATAATCGGAATACGAGTTTGAGTGCTTTTCCTTCTTGCTCCGATGTTTGGATGAAGAACGAAAGACACTGGCAGTTGTTTCGTCTACATATTCCGTCATGGTCATAAGAGACCCATTTCTATCGCTGTATTTCTCTGACAAAGTTGTGACTCCGGTTGGGAAAAGTGTTCTCCGAAACCGCAAGCGGGAACGGACATTTTGGCAGGGGCGGCAGGAACACCAGCAAAACACACGAATGAATCCTTCTCGAAATCTGAAACAAAATATCGTTTCCTGACGTGAACTGTTTCATAAATAATTCAAAACAGTATCGCTCAACAGACCATTTCGTTATTACACAATTGTGTTAAACGACATACCTTAAAATGTTCAACAAAATGGCGCTAGCTATAAATATAGTCTTTAAATATGGCTAAGTCTTATAGAATGATTTCTGATGTTTTTGTTTGGCTTGTGTCCAATAATTCTAATCAGAAACCTGTTAATTCTGATTTGTACCTTTACGAAAACAACTAAAAAGCGCAATAGAGGACTTAGTAATGGATATTATACTGAATGCGTACGCTCCTATGTCGCATGAGACAACTAGATAAGGCAGACCCTGCTACTGCTTAGTGGATATCCAGCCGACCTCGTGGCCACAATGATGCAGGTTCGAGTCGAACCTAACTTGTCTGCTTGTATTGCTATTTAGTACTAATATTGAGTATCAGTGTTCTTCACCAGGCTATATCAGAGAATACGGACAAATTCAATTTCTACAACATTATCAACGACTGATTCTCGGAAAGTGTATATTATAATGCATAATCTTTATTTGTCATGAAAATAACAAATAAGTTCGATAATATCCGCTTATTACTTGTTTGTTTTTGTTTTCTTTTCTTGTAAAAGGTGCCATATCTCAGGTAGATTTAATAATATAAGTACAATGATTTTAAAGTAATTCTACTGCAATTTCCTTATTTCCTTCTCATAGTATTTATGTCGTAATTGCTTACAGCATTGCTTGCATTGTACGATACTTAAAACAATATAGCATATATTGCCACTTGGTGCTCTAGTTATTATAATTATCACGGTAAATGTCATCAATAACGTTAAAAATTATGGTCCAATTTCATTATCGTATATTGCAAAAGCCGCAATTAAGAAACAAAATGAATGAATATATGCCTAAGTCTGAAGAAAAGTAGTATCTAACTCGATAATGCTTTGATATGAACTTGATTACTATAATGCCTAAATAAATAAAATTTACATATTAAATGACATTGGTTTAAGTGGAGAGAGAGAGAGAGAGAGAGAGAGAGAGAGAGAGAGAGAGAGAGAGAGAGAGAGAGAGAGAGAGAGAGAGAGAGAGAGAGAGAGAGAGCATACTTGGAGTTCATCCAGCAATAGATAATTGGGTTGTACATGGAATTGCTCATGGCCAACCAGAAGATGATGAGGTAAAGCTGTTGGGTGTATGTCCAGTAGGGAATTAAAGGAAATAGGTGAACCAACAGAAAGTACAGATGCTGAGGGAGCCAACAAATTCCAAAAATCACCACAACAACGATCATCATTTTCACCACCTATTGTCATAAAGAAGACATTTGTCCAAGGATATTTAGACTTATTTGGCTTATGAAACATGGAACATTAGTACGCATCCTGTCTAGAATTATGGCCCCAACGGGTATGCAATTAGCGTTCATTACGTTGAATATTGTTTATAATAATACGACCTCTTAAATTCAAGCCTTAAAGGATATAACAAAATTACAAAATCTATATAAAAATGTAGGAACAGTCTGCAAAATATGGCAAATTATATAATTTTTATGTTATACTATTAAAAGGAATAAACCTTAGCCTTGATGAGAAGACAATATTTGAAATGTACTAACCTTTCTTTTCGACTTAATGCGTTCGACTTGTACAGGTGTGTCCTCACCGATGGCTTTGCTTCCCCACAGCTCCACACCAATACGTGCGTATGCCACAGCTAGTGTCACCATCGGGAAAGCATAGTTTACAATGGTGATAAGAATACTGTATCTGAAATGAAACTTAGCGTCAAAGTGTATACATTGTGACACGAAAGAGGCAATTCAAAATTGAAATAGCTGACAAGAGACGTGTTAGCATTGCCATAAAAAATTAACAGATGATTTTATATTTTTGTTTCACAGTGGCATACCGAAACTAGGATTTCTGGCTCCCATAATGCCATTAAAACTGTCTCTATCTTTATATTTCAACATTATATTTGTAAATATAATGATAAATCTTTACCAGGTTCGGTCAAAGATGTATTTCTTGTGTTTGCATTTTTTTATTTAATATGACACTATACATACATACATACATACATACATACATACATACATACATACATACATACATACATACATACATACATACATACATACATACATACATACATACATACATACATACATACATACATACATACATACATACATACATACATACATACATACATACATACATACATACGTACATACATTCATGTACTAAAATAAAACTTTTCTCCACAGTCAAGTCATAAGTGATGTTTGATAGGAGTGACCGCATGCAAACCCTTACCAAAGTCAATAAACGATAACAAGTTCTCTTTGCATTTAAATTCCAATCAAATAGAAGCTATTAAGTCTGTGCCAGGTATCGATAAGCTAATATGTAAGATACGACATTTAGTTTGTTGCCAAATGTTCATGAAATTGAAAACAGGAAGTTATTAAGAACACATCTGGCGCGAAAGACACAACACTCTAATAATGAATATGTACATAGAGTTCAGAATGCTTTCAAACCTTTTTTGCTCGTCTAGCACTAGGTAATGCTTATTTTATAACTCCGATTTCATAACTGCTTACAGTTATATGCATGTAACAATTCGGGGTTCATACGAATCAACGCTACCGTTTATATTACAAATTGAAGTTTATTCCAGTTTACGACAACGTTTATGTAAGAACGTGGAGTTCATTAGAGTACAAATGTTTATTGTATTGTAGATTATAGCATTAAATCTGAACCGGTCCTTTTACTAGCATTAGTGCGCTGGAGGCGAATTGTTTTCAATGCAACAATTATTAGTTTGTCGGACTATGATATCTTTCTTTCTAAAAGTATCGTTATCGCCAGTAGCATCGTAAACTGTTGTAAGCTTTACAATGCAAGGTTACCAGCCAAATGACTACATTGTTATATTTACAGTCATTAAACAACGCGCTATTAGTTCTCATTAAATAGGAAAATTACTGTTTTGTAAGTACCCTTTTCACTAGGAATATCACGCCTAATTAAAATTTTCTTCTTCCTTACCGGATGTATGCATGCATGCATGCATGCATGCATGCATGTATGTATGCATGCATGCATGCATGCATGCATGCATGCATGCATGTATGTATGTATGTA
Source organism: Potamilus streckersoni (assembly GCA_016746295.1). NCBI lineage: Eukaryota > Metazoa > Mollusca > Bivalvia > Unionida > Unionidae > Potamilus > Potamilus streckersoni. The sequence goes on from JAEAOA010001631.1 coordinate 47,521, forward strand.
TGTATGTATGTATGTATGTATGTATGTATGTATGTATGTATGTATGTATGTATGTATGTATGTATGTATGTATGTATGTATGTATGTATGTATGTATGTATGTATGTATGTATGTATGTATGTATGTATGTATGCATATATGTATGTATGTATGCATGTAGGTAGGTAGTTAGGTAGGTATGTAGGTATGTATGTAAGTAGGTAGGTAGTTAGGTAGGTAGGCATGCATATAGGTATGCAGGTAGGTAGATAGGTAAGTTGGTAAAATTTTTTAAGACCACTAAGTAGTTTACTTAGCATCTATTCAAATGAATACTTGTTTGGAAGATGCATGATGATTGTATCTTAATTGAAGCAGTTTGAAAACTGTCAGATAGGGTTTGAAGATTCTTTCTGGTAAATGTAAAAAGTTACTTATCATGTTAAAACGACTGCCGCCAAGTCTTTCGGAAGGTTTAGTATTACCCAAGACGACTGCTCAGTCGTCACGAGTTCGTTCACATTGGAATAGCTGATATTAATTAGCTAATATGTATTAGGTTACTGATTGAACGTGTCGTTTCTCTGAATCTCTTTCATTTTTGTCAGCATCGTGGAATCCTTTAGAATGTATATGTCAATGATTCAATGCAATGTTGCCCAAGACGAGAGGTTATGACACAATTTTGTATAACTTTTACAATAATTTTTAAAAAATACTTTCTAGAGTTATTTTCAATAATACCATATATTTTAAAAAAGAGAAAATTAAAACTTATTGGTCACGATGCTTGTGATGACCCTAAAGGTTAACATTAAGTAGCTAACGTATGTTTTCTTCATTTGGCCAAACAAATATGTCTACATAAGTCATTTTTGTTTGCAAATGAGAAAGAGGAAGAACAGAGAAAATGACGTCAGACATACATAAAAATAACGCAATATATATACAAGGCTCCATTGTCGTGATCAATCGTTGTACAAAAAGAAAAAAAATCTTGTTTTTTTCACGTTGGACTATTCGTTGCTTTGTTTTAGTTTACTCGCGAATCAAACAAGGTTGATCTTTGTAGTCACCGGATGATGAAATTATAGCTAGTACTAACAAATGATTTTCAATACATAGTTCTAGTAATTTATTATACCACAACTTTAAATTTTTGAAACCAAGTTGGTTATAACTTAAGCTGAATAATATACTTCATATACCCAGCCTATATGAGTATCAAAGCATTTTCTAGCTGAGTACATCGAATTAAATTCAAGTAGTTTGTTTCAATAATGATAGATTTAGCAGGCTTTGGCGATTTTTTTTCCAGCATTTCCACGTACTGTAATTTCTTAATTTTTTATTACCAGCAATTCTAATACCAAATTGAATATACCCTATAATTATATTTCCTTCTGTGTTATTCAGTCGACAATTCAGTATAACGCCAGCTCTGATCACTTTGTAATTAGGAAATATCGATGCTTATCAAACTTTATCATCACTAACGTCAATCGTTTCTTCTACCGTTATACAATAATTTTGTCTTTAATATGATCTTTCCTAATGTACCTCTCACCATAATAGCTAGTGTCTTTTTATTTTGTTATAACTATCATCGTTTGCTATGTCGAAATATCTCTTTAGCAGTCTGCAAAGTTATCTTTACAAGCTACACATAATTGTTTTTTCCAATTTATACCTATCACACTGTTGAGGCACGATAAAATTCCTGTACTTCCAAGTCAAATACTCTGTAAATTGATAGGGCAATAATCACTGCGTCATTTGTTTTCGCAAGGTGTAAACGACACCATTATCAGCCACTTGCAACTGTTATATGTCTAGCTGATGATAATAATTTTAGGAAAAGTCGAATTTGATAAAGAATAAATCTATCTATCTATCTATCTATCTATCTATCTATCTATCTATCTATCTATCTATCTATCTATCTATCTATCTATCTATCTATCTATCTATCTATCTATCTATCTATCTATCTATCTATCTATCTATCTATCTATCTATCTATCTATCTGTCTGTCTGTCTGTCTGTCTGTCTGTATATGTATATATATATATATATATATATATATATATATATATATATATATATATGTATATATATATATATATATATATATATATATATATGACTTGATTTAACTGATTGAATGATGACAGAAAACAAATATTACTTGAACACCAATTGCATGAAATAATAAAAACACCAACGGATATGTTTAACAAAGATGGTTCTATTCATGTTTGGTCGTCTTTTGAAAATGTTTAGATACAACAATGAATCTAAAGTTAGCTATAAAAAAAATATAAAATCTACAAACAAATCAAGTTCTTTTTAGGGCTAAAATTTGTAAGGAAGCAACAAACACATGATGGATCACAGTGGAACATACGTGATAAATTGTATCCAGTAAAATCTAGATCAGAATCAATAATCAATTTGAACAAAATGAAACGCCAGGAACATTTATCAAGCTAGAGCTGTTATTTATTATCTGAATGCAACATACATGTCTGCTCTTGTTCCGATAAAATAAAAAAGCTGGCTAAATTGTGTTGCTCAGGTTATAACGGACCATTGTGTCAACTTTAAACTGGAAATAAATTAACAGAGTCAATAATTTAAAAGAAAAATGAATAACAGAGAGAAACATGTCCCTGCCACTGGAAGCCGCATATGCAATATAGCTGAGTTAGAAAAAAATTTAAAATTTCCGTTAGTTGTAAAAATAGTAACAAATACAGTTTAATGTGACTCGAAAAAATATACAACACGTTGTGCTCTAATAATTTAATATGATCAAAATTGAAATGCTTGGACAGAAATTTTCGCAAGATAGAACAATAAGATTTTGCGACTGCAATATTTATCAAGAACTCGACTGTGTAAGTAGCAGTTTATCTGGCTAATTTTCTTGAACTTGGTGAGTATCGTCGTTAATTGAACGATTCAGGCACCCAACACACTAAATGCACCAATACCAAATATCGATTTTACTGAATTAGTCAAGAGTGAATCATCCGAGTTTTGAGCTAGTATTCATACTTTGATACCAATTTGGCTTGGTAGACATTTTAATAAACCAGATACAAATGTCAATCGCAACAATTGTTTCGCAAACAAATCAGCGTCGTTGTGCTCTAAGTGTTATAACGATACATGTTAGATCTTAAGATTCTTACATCCTTGACTGTAATCTCTGCAATAACTTCATAGAATGAAAATTGGCAAAATCATATCGGCGATATCACGTCGTTGCACAAGATTAATCATGGATCTAACAGAATTGGAATTTGTTGTCAAGGATGCAGCTATAAAAGGAAAATTGGTGAGAAGTAAAGGAGCTTTTTGTGACTAGGACCTCTCACCACCTCCAAACAAATACAAATTACACTATCGGACACTCTACATTTCTCACCCTCAAACGATTTTCTCAAAGCCAAAAGGAGGTTTCTGACGCAGATATATTAGTAGAATCTTTAACCTGAAACCATTACCAATTATACATGTTTCAACAGTTAATATTAGAAGCATTAGCAGCAGGGAGGGTGAACCCTACAAATTTTTGCGACAAAATCGATTAAAGCCTCAGAATGCCAAATGGAACCTTCCTACGAAATCTCATATTTTAACCAAAAAAAAATTAAAGACCTCATTTTACAAATGGAGCCTTAGCGATTTTGTCGCAAACACATTGTCATAACCACCCTCAAATTGCTGCCATCTACGGTCGCAAATATGTTGTCATTTCACCCTCCCTGCTGCTGATTAATACAATTTATTTAACCAAATATTTGATCAAGTCCAATACGATATCGTGACCGAGGGTCGTGTAAATTTATTGTTATAAATCCATATGGGACAGACTGAGCATGACCGAAGTAATTTTTAAATCCATTGAAGTCCATATCGGAACACCATGTTTGCCAAATATTTCGTAGCGTATGTGTATCAACGCCATTGAATACAGCAAGAATATTGCAGTTATCGCGAATCACTTTTGGAATTTGAGTATATCGTTGAGTGACATATATCACGTCAGTGTTTTTATGCCTACCTCGGGAAAATATTCTAGCAGGGTTCTTTTGATTATCTAACATTACATCATCGTACACTACAAGATTGTTTATGTCTCCATCGAGATCTTCTACGCATGGTGCATCATCAATATCTGTTATAAAATCAATTACACTTTCACCTTTAAGTTCTGATGCATTTTCATTAAAATCTTTTAGCACTTCATAGCACCGTTGATCATCTACGGATGGGGCAACTAAATATAATTTATCCCATTTCATAAATCGCACTATCAAATTAAGCAGTAATTGTGTTTTGCCTGATCCAGATGGTCCGATTATAATGGCACGGACAGAATTCGGAAGCGCTGCGTGGTGTTTTACCGGTTCTCTTCTTTTAGTCGCTGAAAAATCAATTATATTCATAACTCTATATATAAATTATGGATCTATATTGTGTTAAGTGTAAACAGCGTACTGATACAACCGATCAGACAACCATTACAACTAAAAACAATAGACTAGCGCTTACTGGTAAGTGTGTAACATGTGGTACAAAAAAATTTAGATTTTTAAAAAAAAGCAACTCGGAGGTGATATTGCCGCAAAACTTGGAAAACTCCCCGGAACCCCATGGGCAAAATACCCCGGAGAAAAACACCTTCCAGGTTATAGCTACTGTGGTCCCGGAACGAGATTAGATATCAGACTTGATGATCAAAATCAGCCCCGGCCTGGTGAGTATCCGATAAATGCTATTGATAAGGCATGTCATGCTCATGATGTTGCATATAAAAGCAATAATTTGCAACAAAGACATCTCGCGGATGTAAAATTAATTCATGCGTTAAATGCTATTCCCGATAAATCCTTCAAAGAAAAATTGGCTTCATGGTTGGTCAAATCAGCTATGAAAGGCAAATTAGTGTTAGGTGCTGGTAATTAAAAACACTAGTGTTTTTTATAGTATGGAATCTATTTATTATTCTCCGTAAGGATACTGGAGGGGTAAAGCAGCAATCAGTAAACTCGCTAACGCTGCAAAAGTGAAAAAGTCCACTGCGGAAGATTGGTTATCCAAACAAGCTATATGGCAAATTTATCTACCACCGCCTAAACAAATTAATTATTCTCATTTTGATGTTACCGTACCCAATAAAGTTCATCAGGCTGATTTATTATTTTTACCACATGACCATGGTTACAAATACGCGCTAACTGTAGTTGATATTGCGAGTCGATTTAAACAAGCAGAACCATTGAAAACAAAGTCAGCTTCTGAAGTCGCTTCTGCATTTGAAAGGATTTATCGACGAGGTCCTCTAAGATGGCCAAATCTATTACAAGTTGATCCTGGCAAAGAGTTTCAAGGTGCTGTTCTATCAACAATGAAAACTCATAGTGTTACAATACGACGAGGACATACTGCATTACATCGTGATCAGGCAATTGTAGAACGATTTAATCGAACTCTTGCAGAACGGTTATTTGGATATCAATATGCAAAAGAATTCATCCAAGAAAAACGATCTCGTGAATGGGTCCAAAGGTTACCGAGTGTAGTTGCAGCGTTAAATAACGAGATTACTCGAACTATTAATATGAAACAAAATATTGCAATAAAAAAAGAATATATTCCCGAACAACCACAGCGGGTTAGCACTCAGCCACTTCTCGGTGATGTTACTGTGAGATATTTATACGAACCAGGAGAGCTTGAAGGCGGTAAAAGAAGAGCTACTGATCCTATATGGAGTGTTACTAAGCATTAAATTTCAACCATAACGCGATCAACTGGTAGACCTCCAATCTACAGATTGGATTCAACTGCACCTCAGCGTGGTTTTACACGCGAACAACTACAAGTTATTCCGGACGATACTGAATTACCGCCACATGGTCTTAACTAGCTCCGTTACGTCTATTGCACTCAAGACAGGTCAACATCACATTGTTTCTGACATGACCAAGACTGTTATTTTTTCTGTCTACGGTGAATTGTCGAGGGTCTTTATCCGAATACTGCCAGTGCATTATACAATTGCAACTGGCGCAGTGATTATTCTGTTGTTCTTTTAATGCGATTATTACTTCAGCATCAATATCAAATTCTCGTTGTTTTTTTTTTGTCCTGCTGTTTGTAACCAGAGAGTTTTTTATTAATGATGCTAATATCAGTGTTGTCATCGTTTGCATTAAAATCATCATCGAAAACAATCCTTCGTAGTTGATTTATTCGTCGTACTCTGGACACTGCGAGATAGACTAAATTTGACCATTCAATGCGATTATCAACTATCCAGACAATTGTATCCGTGATGGTCAATCCTTGTGACGAGTGTATTGTTGTTACATAACCAAGCGTCCATGGTGATTTATCAGCGCATAATGCATCTTCTACAGTATTGATATCAACTAGCACAATATCATTTAACACTAGAATCTGTTTCTCCGTCTGGCCTGGAATTTCAACTTCAATATTCTGCTTTCGTGTATCCAATGGTCTATAACACAACGGTACTGGAAACGTTGGAAATTTTTTCTTGTGTAGCTCAAACAACTTTTTCTGAAGTGCGTCTCTGACTATCTTTCTACTTGCTACTACAAAATCATTTGGTCTCCATGTTTCCCAAAAATCATTCATAGGCGTTTCAGAAATTATTTCACGCGCTACTTCACATTGAATTCTATCGGGTTGTAATCTAATTAGTTTTTTAAACTCACGTAACTGCTCATCGAGTGCTCTATAGTCAGTATCAATTTCTTCGTAATAATCAACAAATCCTTTTAACCAATTATGTGGACTTCTACCAACAAATGGTGGTGGTTGACCATGATCGCCGCACAATATAACTTTTGTATTATTTTGCAATAACCAATCAAGAAACATTTTTAATACATCTTCTGAAACAGTACATGCTTCATCCCAAATAATAACCGCTGGAATAAATTTCTCACCCATTCGCTCAGGAGTCCAAGCATCGCCCTTGTATCGAAAAAAACTATGATACGTGCAAGCTTCAACATTTCGTTGTTTGATCTCTCTCGCTAGTCTATGGGTTAGTGTGATTACAATCATGGACATTCTCTCTCGATAGAATTATATCGCACGTGTTGTCTTTCCAGATCCACCACAACCGTTTAAATAAACTGTTTTATATCTACAAATTGGATCTGATATCGGTGGTGCTTTAGACATAGATTTTTCACTGATAGAATTATCGTTCTTCAGGTAACTGCTTTTAATCTCAACGTCTGCTGATTCAGAATAATCGCATTGTATTTCACGTTTAATTCGCCATGTTCCCCAAGTCTCTTCGCTATTAGTAAATTTAGTTATCTCTTTGATATATTTTTTATCGACATACATTGAATCAATTGCAACTCTGACTGCTATACTAGGAAATCTATTTATCATTGCAAATAAATTGATAGATGCATAACCCAGCATAGAAGCTCTCAAATGTAGATATGCAGAGCTTTCTCCATCACTGTAAGTAACAATTCTACCTAACTTTGTTTTATTGGACAAGAAGGCTGTTTTACAATTTGCGTATCTATTTTTCTCTACTGCATCTTTAATAACGAAGTCGTATTCGGCATCATCTATAATCAATCGTGAGGATTGTCTTTTAAAGTTAAATTTTTTTCCACCTTGTGTAAATTTACCGATTATTCTTCGGCCGAGATCCTTTGCTTCACTATTTCGTTGATTAAATATCTTTTTTGACCATTCAATGATGTACTCCTCGTCAGCATCAATATGTTTTCTAGACTTATCGATTATACTATCAAGACATTCTGGTTCTGGTAACCAGACATTAGTTTGTTTTTGATATGAGATAATCGCATCGCTGACAATCAACGAAACTAACATTTTACAATCAATCATATATCGCAATAACACTATTGGTAACCACATCCTTTCAGCCATGTGTCTACCAATCCAAACATAACAACACGGATGAAGTCCTTCAGCGAATTCAAATGATACTACGCAAGCAAAACCGGTCAAATCAAAATCAGGCAGTGGTCCATTAATAGCAACACGAGTCATTTCATGTGTGAGATGTCCAAACCGTTTAAAATACTCACCAGCGAATCCATATCCTAGAAAACTTCCTGGATAACAGGCAACAATATCAACTGATATCATACTTTCACGATTGTATTTAACGTTCCATAGACCGCCATGATAATATTCCAAACAGCTGGATTGAACATCCTGTAAAAACTCTTTTCGTCTTGGTTTCCAATTATTTTTCTTTCTTGCAAAATGAGCTGCAACCGATGGAATTGTAAAACAATTTGTAAGTAACTGTTCGTAATCTTCGGATTTTTCATTAAAAACGCTAGCGTTTTCACTGAGACTTATTGCTAGATTTTTCATCCTATTATGTAGACTTTCAGTACGATATAATTCACCGTTAGGTTTCACAAATTGATTGAATTGACATTCTTCATCTTCAAAACTATGAAGTAGCCATACTGATACAGGGTCGTTTTTACACAAACTAGCAATAGCATCGAATAATCTTTCTTCAGTGAGAATGCCATCCTTGGTGAATTCTTCTGGGATATACTTCACTGTTCTGTCTCGCGGGAATATTGTAACCGCGGATGTCCATGCGTGCTTGTTATGATCAATAATTTTGATTGGAGCTCCGTTTTTATTGTATTTTGATTCGTATAATACTTCGCCAGTTATCGTTAAAACGGTTATCGGAAATCTCAACGACTTTTCCAATCTAGCTATATCGGAAATAGTTGCTCCGTTCTCTTTCACTGTTAGCTCCCATTCATCTATTTTTTTATGTCTTAGATCGGTTAATTTATTCCCACGGAGTGCATTTGTAAAATGTTCTAAGACTCTTTGTGCCACACAGTTGAGTGGCTTTTCCACTGACGTTGACTGTTTCATTGGTGCTAGTTTTCCAATGTCAGGTTTCTTATTTAACGGATACATCCCATAAACGATTGCTGTTTCTGGATACGCTTTTTCATAGTATGGTTTATCAATTCCAGTTAACAGCCCTGGTCTGGAATCACGGCTAACAATGACTGTTGTCCTATCTTTGAGAATTGGTTCAAACTTGTCTCTTATAACCCATTCGCCCGATTCTAAATTGATAATGAATTTCACTCTGAGAAAATACCGTTTATTGCCAAGTTGTGATAGTATCATAGCTGCTGTTTCATCATTCATTCTAGCATCAACAACACCATCAATTTTAAATGTTGACCAGGTGTGTGATGCACCGTCCTGTTTAAACTCTTGAACACAATCTCGTATTTTTCTAATCAGACTTCTATTATTTATTCTCTCTTTTGGTACATCTTCGAGAGTTCTATCAAGATTGAATTTAATATTTTTCCAAGGCTTGATTGCCGATAATCTCTTGAATTCTTCATTCATATAAATAAGACAAGTATTTAAATAGAAAAGTTTGTTTATATATAATGAATCACTGCAAATGGCTTATGATCGGATCAGTAACCCCATGCAATAAATCGTGTAGAGGTGAATTCTGTGGATATCACTTACAGAGTGTCAGAAATAATTCGACAGGTCCGTCCCCATGCATAAATTGTGGGGTGGGTGTGAGAGGAAAATCACAATTATGTATCAATTGTGGGGGTAAGCGGTTTAGAGAATTAAAACGTTATTATGATAAACGAATAAAAAACCCTATCATTGACCCTAACCATGACTCTGTCAAAGACAAAATCATAAAAACCCCTCAAGACTACATTTATAGATTTATAATTAAAGCAAATAATGAATTAGACAAATAGTATTATTATATATAAATGGAGCAAGAATTCAGACCACATCCAATACTCGTTAATTATGAAATATCTCGTAATGGTGTTGTTAGACACTGTAGACTGAAAAAACCAATTGGTTTTGTTAATAATCAGGGATACTTGAAATTTACTGCTGGAGGAAAGGGATATCTCTGTCATAGGGCAGTCTTTGAGTGTTATATGGGACCGATTAAAGATGGCTGTGTTATTGATCACATTGATTCTAATATTCAAAATAATTCTCTTGAAAATTTACAGTGTATTTCTCAAAGAGAGAATATAAAAAGAGGAAAGACAGGGACTTGTAAGTCAGTTGGAAAGAGACGAGTACAGTCATTTGATACAGCGACGAATGAAAAAAGAATTTTTCAATCAATGAATGCTGCAGGGAAATATTTTGAAATATGTATGCCTTCAGTACGAAAAGTTGCTGAAGGGATTTGTCAAACAGCTATCTCAAAGAAAAATGGACATAGAATAAAGTTTTCATACGCATGAAATGACTCTCAATAATTACTATTTTGTTCCGTATTTCCCCTCATTACTACTGATCGTCACGTGACTATCCTACTTTCGATATTGATTCCCGGATATGTAATTCGTGCGAGAAAACATGTGAAATTGGATTGAATTAATGATGTGTGTGATCTCATGTACGTATTTAATGGTTATACGTATCAGGTATGTACGGATTTTGATTTTGTGTTATTATTTCTTGTTTCTAAAGACTGTATTGAGAACAGCAGTTAGGGTTTTGTTGGAAAAACCTGTAGGTAGACAATTTGACAGAGTTATGTATGGCCGAGGTCAAGGTTCTATTAATAGATTTTTTAAAAATCCCAATTACAAGGACAGCGTTAACAGCGTTTGTATGAAAATGAAATTACTTTATAATTACAAATTAAAATAGATTGTATGTGAGGTCAAAATAGTAAAATGCGCTACATGTAGTTTAGTTTTTTTAGTGTGGCTATGTGTAATAAAATTCAGAAAAATATCATTCTCGATTCAAGAAATAGCAGGTCCTGAATTGACAGGGATCCCCATTACGGAGTTATCTCGTCATGTAAATCCTTTATTACTACGATTATTTAATCGTAATATTATAGAAATTAATAAAAAAATTGCTATTATTTAACAGTTGTATTTCTTGTTTTAATGTTTTATTTAAATACTTAGCTTCCATTGAAATTGCTACACAATATTCATTATGAAATGCTAGAAAAATAAATACACACCTACACATTGACACTGCAGTATTAGTTCACCTTATATATAATATGAGCCGTAATAAGTTTGGGGCTTTAAAACGAAGCCCAATATTGCCAATCAAAACTCCCACGCCATTGACATGGTGTGGTTGAATTTTTTCAACTGCAACCAGGGTTAATTTCTTGGGTTGCTTTTGATTGGCAGATTGGGTGTAGGACCGCCCCGTCGTTTCATGTTTGTATCGTCCTGTACTGTCCCTATCATACCATCCTATCATATAACCATCCTATCATTTCATTGTATATATAACCATCCTATCATTTCATTGTATATATAACCATCCTATATAATCGCATTGTATATATAACCATCCTATATAATCGCATTGTAAATATTAATTCATTGTAAATATTCATTCATTGTAAATCCTATATAATCGCATTGTAAATATTCATTCATTGTAAATATTCATTCATTGTAAATATTCATTCATTGAATCGCATTGTATATATGTAATGTACTGTCCCCCCTCTGGGCCTCTTTGACGTCGTTTGGCGCGAAAGAGGTTCCAAATGAGGCTTTATGTTATATGTTCAATGTTTGTAAAGAAATCACTTGGATTTCACGTCTAATACCCATATAACCCGCCCTTGAACTCGATTGGGGGGTTAGGGTATTGTATAAGTCTTTAATGTACGTGCCCTTTCTTGCCTCGAAACTCGAATGAGGAAGAGACGGGCATTGTATATGTTTTTTTTTTTTTTGTATATAAAAATATTTTAAAGATACAAATACATTAGTAATAATATTCAATAAATGGAATTTCAAGATATTACATCTATCATCACAGAAATATCAAATTTAAGAAATCAAGGAATCGTACTTTCTGAATTTTTGAATGAAGACAGACTTTTGAATGAATTTGAACAAATTGATATACAATTGAAACGTGGAAGATATGTTCTACCTAAAATGTATTCACTGATAAAAAGAATCCAAAAAGCGGTTAATGATTCTTTGTATAACAATGATATTAATTTATTCATTCGGCTATTTAGTATAGTTGAAGCCATTAGAAAGAAACTCGGGGAACAGTACCAAGTTCGGTCAGAGATTGCTTTGAAAGTGAAATCTATAAGATGTTTGATTGATGCAAGTATTGAAACCGACAATTGAAAAATCGTTAGCATTTCCAATAATGACATCAGAAGCATTAACTACCAGACTAGCCCGTGAGAGGTTAGCATTACTGAAAAAGTTTATACCAATTCGAGATGACGTGCGAGATAAACTACAACTTAGACAGCAAGCGCAGACTGACTTTTCTTTTGGAAGCGAACAACTTTTTGCCCCTGTAACTAAAGCCACTAAAGATATGAAACTTGGAACAGAACGTGCTATATACGGCGACATCCCTAAAGAGGGAGCAGTACCTATTATTGATGTATTAGGAAAGATTGCTACAGAAACTGAAAAAACTCACGAGGGAATAAAACAGCTTTCAGGTGAGTTACAAACTCAGCGAGAAATACAACAAATGGGTAATATTGATATTGATGATAACCCCGTTGAAGATGCTAGTGATTCTATTGAAAAAAGTTTCCACTAAAAAAAGCGTTCCTTTTAGCGAGAAATTCACTGATAAAGCTATAGAAGTAATCAAACAATTTCAATTGCTGAAACCTGAAGACTATGCGTCATTTGGTGACTTTGCTATCAAAAGTTATTATAACAGGGGGGATTTTTAAAAGACGAGTATAAAAAAAACACAATAAAAAAAGATCAATGGGTGGATTGGATATATAAAATTAATAAAAATGAACCCGGAAATTTAAAAAAGAATACAGTGGAATACATAGCTTTTAAAATAGGAGTTGATACGTATGTTTTAGAACAACAACGACAACAACAACAACGAAAAGAAGAACAACAAAGTCGAAGTCGAGGTCGAGGACGAGGACGAGGTCGAGGTCGAAGTCTAGGTCGAGGTCGAGGTCGACAATCTCCAGAAATTCAAAATGTTTCCGAATCAGATCTAGAAATTCAAAACGTTTCCGAACCAGAAAGTACTTCAGGAGAGGGTTATGGAAGTTCTCATCATGATTCTCATATGTGTCCTAGTAATATCATTAATGATATATCACGACTTGAGGTTCTTATGGGAGGTAAGCGAGCTGGGAATAACTCAGTCGAAATAACTAATGAAGCATTTGATATTTGCAGACGATTATTCCAAAGTGGGATAATCGATATTCATACGTATCGAGAACTCTTGGATTAGTTAATGGACGGAATTCCGGGGGAATTTAGTGGTTATTACAGCGATTGAAATTGTATTTAGAAATTACAAAGTCATTTCAAAAAAGATGATAGTACACTATAATCACAATAAACCAACAATCGTGTATGTGGTAAACTCAAGATTGCCCGTTTATAAGGCATACTATGGAGACGGCCTTGGAAATACCATAGCGGGTTTATTCACAAGAACAGCCCCAAAAGTAGCACCAATTGCTAAACAATTAGCGATGAAAGCCATTGATGTTATTCGTAATAAGGGAATTAACGCTGTTGGAGATCTTGCAGAAACGGCCTTTTCTACCGCAAAGAATAGAATAACGTCATTGGTGAAATCTAGATTCGGACGAAAACCACCACCACCGCTACCTTCAACAACAATGATGCCTGCAAATGTCAGTAAAGTGATAAATAACGCAGTGGAACAAAAACTAGCATCATTAGCAATGACTTCACCAGATAGTAGTAATATTGCAAGTATGATAGCGGGAAGTGGTCTTGGAGGAAATCGAAAAAGAAAATGATTTAGAAAAACGATAACGTTTTAGTATAAATGGCATTTAAAAAAATTGCTGATCCAGCGTTTGATATGGCAGCGTCGGTGAATAAAGATAATTCTAAAATTAACTATCAGTATTATGCCTATCCTGCAAGAGAGCCTAATCAACGGGGGAGAGTTGAACTTCAAGTTCAAGATACAAGTAGATACTTTTTGCCGTGTGAGGCATTTATTGAAGTACAAGGAGAGCTTGTAACAAATGTTGCAGCTGATACGCCATATGGGGATGACCCAAATATCCGAGTTGGTTTTGTAAATAATGGCATTATGGCGCTATTTAACAGTGCAAGATATATCATTGATGGAAAAGAAATTGAATCAATAGAACAAAATGTTGATATTGCAACAACAATAATCGGACTTGCGAGATATTCTGATGATTATACAAGATCGGCTGGTCCGTCTATGATGTTTGCTAAGGATACTTCTGATCATGCTGACCATATTCAGTTTATTAAAGTACGAACTAGGCAAGCTACTGCAGAAGCTGATCAACAACTCGCAGCTAATCTAGACCGTGAAGCCCAACCAGGCGCTGAATTCGACATTTTAAAAAGGGTCAATGGTAATTTCAATCTAGGATTTGCAACACGAAATGGAACATTGAAAGGACAACATCGACGGTTTTCATGTGCAATTCCGTTACATCATATATTCGGATTCTGTAGAAATGTCAGAAAAGTCATCTATGGAGCAAAGCATACGGTCGTGTTAGTGCGAAAAGAAAATGACAATGATGCAATCTGGCATGCTGATGGTGTTGCTGATAGTAAAGTCATTTTAAATAAATTGGTTCTATGGATGCCCGTCTTGACACCAGCAGTTACAATAGAGCAAGAATTACTATCGTTTATGGACACAGGTGGAAAATCATTGCTAAGTTGGCTAACAACAACGACTGATACGAAGCAGGATAATGTAAATGGCACATTTACATGGCACTTAGCATCAAAACAAGGTGTTTCAGCTCCACGTCATATCTTTATAGCGTTACAGGATGCAAATCGAGTGGGTCAAAAATTATCTAGTCATATGATATTTGATAAATTAGGAGTAAGTGAAGTTTCGTTGAGAATAAACGGACAACAAGAGCCAGCAGAGATTGTACATCTTAATTATGAAAACAACAACATAGCTCGTGTATATCATAGAATATTGTCGTATATGGGTCGTGATCAAAATGTTAATACTGGTTTGCAAATATCGCAAATTGACTTTGAAAAACACTATCCGATTTATTACTTTTCATTGGAACATCTTGACATGATGAGACAATCTGTTGTTGATATATACTTCCAAGCTCGGGTACAACGCCCTGTTGCTATAGCTGATTATAGAGCAGTTGCTGTCATTCTTAGTGATAAATCACTGTTGTTAGAAGGAGTTGGCGGACGAATGAGACTTATTGATGCACCAGTGGAAAATCTTTGATTTTCCAAACATGTAATGTTTTCAAAAATCATTTGATTTTACAAACATGTAGTTAGGATTTTCGCAATAAGATCAATTGAAAGTGTAAATTATATTTTAGAATAGAATGACATATAGTATTGTTAATGTCCAGTTGACTGATGGTCAGGTCAAGAAATTGAAATCAAAGTCTGCTAAAGAATGTGGAACTACAATAACGCTGAAACCCACTCAAATGTCCGGTGGTGCACATAAATTATCACTGACAGATCGTCAAATAAAACATTTCAATGATGCGCTAAAGAACAAACGAGGAGTTCAAATTGATTTTTCGAAAGCAGCAATCGCCAATATGATAAAATCAGGTGGTATATTCCCGCTGTTAGCTGCTATTCCAGCATTGATTGCAGCGGCTGCCCCAGCGGTTGCGAAGGCGGCTGCGTTAGGAGCCGTTGGTACTGCTGCAGGAATGGCCCTGAAAAAAGCTACTGGGAAAGGCTATAAAAAAAAAGGAAAGGGTCTAAGACTACCAGGAACCCCATACAATTGGTACAAGGGCACGGGCCTAAGAATACCAGGAACGGCTTATTAATGGAAAAATCCCTAGGATTTTCACCAATGTCCAATTTTGATTTAATTGATGCTGTAAAATCATTATCAATACAAAACTTTAGAGGAGTTTTCATGAGAGATCAATTACCGTCAAAACCAATGAAAAATGAAACGGGTATTATCAATCTTGATAACAGCAGCGGAAAAGGAACTCATTGGGTCGCATATGCAATTGATCCACGTGGAATTGTCTATTTTGATTCATATGGATTAGCTCCACCAAAAGAATTCATGCGATATGTATCCACAATAACAAAGTCATCTCCAATTTTTTATTCCACGCTACCAACACAACAGTTAAATGATCCACCGATATGCGGTCGTGAAGTATTAAATGTCCTTGCAGAGATATCTAGATTTCCAAGGAAACCACCACAAGTTGTTGTTAATGAATATACTAGCAGGCAATGGCAAAAACGATAGCGTTATGATTTAGAAAAACGTAGCGTTTTCGTATAATGATTGATATTTGGGGACGACCTTTATCAGAATAAAAAAAAACAGAAACCGATAGTAAATTCGCTGTGGAAAGTGTAAAAAAAAATAATCGAAGATGAAATCGCCGAGACATTAAATTTGTCAAGTGTAGATCCTGGGGAAATAGTTGTATTTCAAGATCGCCAGGGCAAATTGAAATCTAGTAATGTTTCATTGGATGATGTCTTAATACGAAGACGTGACGTCGTTGAAGATACAATAGCGTTATATTCAAATGATGGAAAACTCAAACCAGGTGTACTTGTTTCTACAATCACAGATGCATTAAAAAATTTAAATGAAGAACTTGAAAAACATATAACAGCATATACTTCCCTTCGTAGAAATATTATCAATAAATTTTTTGGAACACCAGCGGTAACCTCTCCATCTCTCGCTGAAATTAAATCCAATTTTGATGAAATTAAATCCAATATTAAATATATTAATGATACTGGATCTAGTATTATTAGAGATAACATTAATAGTATTAAAAAATCTATCGAGGATATTATAAAATTTAAAACAGACAATCTTCGGCTACTTGAAAGAATAAAGATTCCTCATGAGAGGAATATCATAAATATGGTATACACAGTTCTCTCTGGATCATTAGATTGGGAACCTAAAAAGAATACAATAACTCTCACTGTGTCAAAGAAGGGTATTTATCGATTAACAATAGTGTCACTGAATCAGTTTAATATATCATCATCGACTTCATATGGATACAACAACGTGATTTCAACGACTATTGACATGGATGAATACAAACGATTTACAATAACAAGCACTGATCCTAATTTAAATAAGACATCATTTGTATGGTACATGGAGTTTGTAGCTGATCTAAATTAGAATTTTTAACAATTAGAAACCACTTGAGATTTTAAAATAATATGATTCCGTCATCGCAATATCGCTATGATACCGTCAAAGAGTTCTTAACAAAACTCAAAACACTCATTGATGAGTATGAAATAAAAATTAAAAAGTATCGCAGGAGAATTACCGTAATTGATGTTACAGTATACTCAGTATCCGGTATAATGGCCGGTGCTGGTATTATACTATCTTCAGTAACAATGGTAGCTCCGATTGCTGTCCCAATTGCTATTTCCGCGGTGACAACATTTGCCGGAATTGCAAATGCTATTACTAAAAAAATATCATCGTGTTCTCAAGAAAAACTTAACGACTATATAGTAAAACATCAAGCAGTATCTAACGGTTACTCACAATTATCCTCGTTGATGTCATCATCAATTGATGATACGATAATTACCGAAGACGAATTCTCCGCGATGATACGTATTTATGATACTACGATTAAAAACGCTAGCGTTTTTTCATCTATTGCAAAATTAGACATTATAAATAATAATAATAATGTCGCAAGAGATTCAACTACTTCAGCGGATAGCAGAAAATACCACTCCGCGGAAAACAAGTATGATATCAATATCGTCAACAAACCCTAAATTCAGTGTGAATTTTCCTTCACCTGTTTCAGTAAAGGAAATCGCGTTGGCAAAATTACGAGTGTATCATAGTTGGCCTAATATCAGATCGGTTCCATTTGGTGGTCAGAGATCTAATAATTCTCTGGTATTTGCATATAGGAATAAAAAAGATGACACTCCAGATTGGAACGTTGTTTCAATACCAACTGGGTCCTATCAAATTGAGCAAATTAATAATGAATTACAACGTAGAGTAAAATCCATTACTAAAAAAGAATCAAAAATTGCGATAACAGTTCATGAACCAACACTGTCATCTACAATTGAAATAGGCTCTCCTGGGTACGTTGTAGATATTTATAACAGTTCAATAAGAACAGTATTAGGATGGCCCGAAGATCCACCTAGAAGTGCTGGTAATTACACGCCCGAGCCTGTAAAATCTGATTACGTCACTGATGAAATAGGACCTGAAAATCCATCAAAAGGATATAAAAAATTCGAGGATATAAACTTCACAAAAAGATATCGATATAAGAATCAATATGGTGAAGATGTGTGGAGAATTCCATTTTTTAATGATTATATCCCACAGGAAGGTGAAATTCTGGAAATACATGAAACAAGTCCAACATTTGTAGACATTAAAGATCACATCCTTGATAGAATGAATAATGATTTTTTGTTGTTATTACCCTCGTTAAGATCTGGCTTTCTTACACAAGCTGAGTTTACTAGTGTAGTCGCCGCGGGTAATAAAATCATCGATGACATGGAAATATTTAATTCGAGGATTACTAATCTCTTCACTGATGAAAATAGCCCGATTTCAAAAACTAGCTCAGCTCAAGATTATAAAAAATATATAAATGAAAATCCAAATTATAAATTACCAGGATATAATGTTCCCGAGTTAAAGAAAAAACTCAGAACTGCCATCGACGAAGGATTTAATAAAATTTATCAATCATGGAAAGATAGCCAGCCGAAGCCTATTATCCTCACTTATAATAATTCTCCCGACGGCGACGGTAGACATATCGCACCGAACAATGTGAATATTTCATCGGTGATCGCACTTAATTTAACGTGTGATGTAATCGAAGGAAGTTATCAAATTAATATGGAACAATCAAATCAAGCCCGACAAGGTTACATTCTTTATTCATTTTCACCAACAGCACCCCCCGGATTTTTAATTGTTGAGAATCCGACTAATCCAGTCTATATGCAATGTCAAAATGATTTACTAACTAGAATTAATTTTACACTCACCGATCAGTCAAATAATTTGATTGATCTACGTGGTGAAGTATTATCGATTAGTCTGTTTGTGAAAAGCTAACAAATAATTTGTATTAATCAGCAGCAGGGAGGGTGAAATGACAACATATTTGCGACCGTAGATGGCAGCAATTTGAGGGTGGTTATGACAATATATTTGCGACAAAATCGCTAAGGCTCCATTTGTAAAATGGGGTCTTTAATTTTTTTTTGGTTAAAATATGAGATTTCGTAGGAAGGTTCCATTTGGCATTCTGAGGCTTTAATCGATTTTGTCGCAAAAATTTGTAGACGTAGATGGCAGCAATTTGAGGGTGGTTATGACAATGTATTTGCGACAAAATCGCTAAGGCTCCATTTGTAAAATGGGGCCTTTAATTTTTTTTTGGTTAAAATATGAGATTTCGTAGGAAGGCTCCATTTGGCATTCTGAGGCTTTAATCAATTTTGTCGCAAAAATTTGTAGGGTTCACCCTCCCTGCTGCTGCATTTGATCGACGCGATGGTTGAGACTAAATTTTCTTTATCGCTCACACAGCGACGACATTCGAATAAATCCTTTATTGTTAGCAGGATATTTTTGTCCATAGTATATACTTTTGATCGCTTGAGACCGATGGTAATTTTAGCATATTTTTTGACTTAGCGGATCGTGAAAGTTTTTAAATTCCGCTAATTTCTGGTCTAACAATTCTAAGTAATTTAAATACTCGCTGTCATCCAATCAGATAAGAGAAAGTTTCAGCTTGTCACGAGTAGCACTAAAACATTCCCGATGTTTAATTATTAATTGCAACCGTCAATTAATTGCCGTCCATCATTAGATATTGATTTTGCTACTCTAACTATTTGCCACTGTTAAATTTGCATTATTTTTAATGTTCATACAAAATTACATACCCTGGTCATCGAATACAATATCAAAGGCAAATGTATCTAATCCGTTTTGACAATAACGTTTATCATCAAAATTGCTCAATCCACGTTTGATAATGACATCTGTTTCGAGTTTATGAAGTTTTGTTCGAAGTCATTGCTCTTATAAAACTCAGACCACCATCGTTAATATGTCTGTAATCTTCAAATTTCATACATTTTGTAATAAAAGGCAGACATTTTGATTTGTTCTTTATTTTATTATTGTCTAACAATATTGTCTATATTTTACTGCGCAATACAATAAAGTATTGATCATACTCGAGTTCATTCCATCTTTGAACTTGCCAATGGCATCTTTATTCGTGTCGACATGAAATTTACTGTCACAAGGGTAATCGGAAAGATCAAATAGATATCGAGTATCGTACATATTCTGATAGACGTCCTAACATTCTATGTCATAGACGAGAGAATCTGTATCAGCAAACAATACTCTACTGGACAGCCATTGATTTTTAACAAAAGTGTAATGAAAATCGTACATCATCCATTTATATAACTCTAACACGGAAGCTGAAAACGTAAATTGGCTTGTTTAGTTTCAGATTTATTTCTCGCTGTTATATCGCAACAAGATTTTCGTTAAAAATATTCAAGCTTGCAAAATCATTGACCGACACAAGTTTGTATCTGAGACCGATATCATTAAATTGCTCGAAATTTACTCGTTTTCGGATACTTTCCATCATCTTACCAAAAACTGATTTGTTCATAAATTTAAAAATGTTTTTTTTAAATCAGTTTTCACTGCAGCCCTTCTCGAAATATTCGAGTTAATGTAAACTTTCATCCAGGTTAACTGAATAAACTTTAAAACTCTCAAAACAAGGACAGCATCTATTGCTTGTTTTTGATGATGCTAATGATTGTTGTTCCTGATAAAATGTTATAATATAATATCATTGATTAAGCACGGAAAGATTAATCGTTGTGCAAATTTTCCAGCAAAGTTGGATAATCGAGATCAACTTCAACGAAATACAAAACAACCTCGGGTTTCTTTCTTTTTTGTTTTGTCTCTGATATAAATTGATTAGCTGTAATCCAGCGAAATCCACCAAAAGGAAATGGTTCTGCCATAGAACAATCGTACAAATTATTACTTTCTAGATAAATTATATACTTTGAAGAAAACTTAAAATTATGTTATCTTAAGTATTTGATCTTTGCTTCAGCATATTTCTTTGTTATGACGCTAATACCGCCTCGGATACCTTTTTCGATAAAATTGAATATATTGGCGACTGTGAAGATTTTTCTGAAATATATCTTGGATAGACGTTTTCTTTTTAGTCTAGTCCGAAAACTTTGATCGAAAAATTATTTTGCTTTTCAAACTTTGGTATATGATTTCTGCAACTGAAGCGTCAATTCCTTTAAAATTTAATTTTGATATGTAACTAATGTACTTGACAACTCGCCCAGCGTATTTTTTCTACTGGAAATAGCGCGGATAGAATAGCCTACTGGAAACTTCTGTCATCGATTGTTTTGACATTTATACAACATTTTTACTTTTTTTATTTTTGGTGGCTGGTCAATATACGAACTACCGCGCAATACGTTATATTTATTGTGGGAATAAAATTTCCTTGATAATTTCAAACTTCCAACCCAATTCAATAATTTTTTCTATCTTTTTCGAAATTTATTGGTGTATTTCATTAGTTAGTGACAAAACATAATTCCCGAACAAAACACGCCTTAATTGTGCATTAATGTATGGATCTGCAATGTCAGTCGATACTTCTTTGACAAGAAGCTTTGAAAATATGATAAGATTTTGCACTAATAGTCTTATACCTTTGTCTTTTCATGTTCACTTTTAGAATTGGCTCTAAAAGGTGGTAAAGATTTGTTGCAGTAAAATGTATTAGTACGATTTGTTTATTAAAACGATAACTATTGCCAGATCCTGTGAAAGCAGTCGCTATTATTTCAGGTTCTCGCATAAGGCATTTCTTGGCTATATATCGCAATTTCAGCATTGCTATACTATATATGTATTATATATATATATATATATATATATATATAATAAATATATATATACATAAATATATATATATATATATATATATATATATATATATATATATATATATATATATATATATATATATATATATATATGTATATAGATATGGATATATATATATATATATATATACATATTTATATATATATATCGATATAATACATATATAGATACATAAATATATATATATATATATATATATATATATATATATATATATATATATATATATATATATATATATATATATATATATATATATATATATATATTTCTAATCGATTTTCGATTGATAACTCTCTGTGCCAGCTGAACAAATAATTAGAGTTATAAAAATTACTATAATATAATGACAAAATCTGAAAATCTCAAACCAGCAAGAGTATTATTACGTTCACCGGAAGTATAACATGTACTCTGGAAATGTAAATCTAAAAGATCTATTGGTAGACCAACAGCAGCTGATTATAAGATCAGCATAAAATGTGTTAATACTGAAAGATTTGAAATGTTTAGAAAATATTTTATTTATACTTTGTTTGTGGATGATATTCCAGAAGGATAACGTGTATATCATGTTAACGGTTCGGTTGCCAATGAAAATATCGAAAACTTATCTTAAAAGATGAGTTTCATCCACAAGCATTATATAATTTATGCGAGTCAAACAATTTTGATATTACTAAAAATAGAAAATTTATAATAGGTTCTTGTTATTATAAATAATAGTGGATATTTACTTATAAATGTTAGAGAAACTATAATTTACTTTGTTGCTTATCATAATCGCTGTTTTATTTACCAGATGTTTAATGGACCCATACCCGTTGATTTGGTTAATATTCACATTATTAATGTAAAGACTGACAATCGACTGGAAAAATTGGATCTGGTCACCCAGCAAGAAAATATTATAATAGGACGAGATGGTGGTATTAAGTTTAGATGTCCGGCAAGACCTATTGTTTTGTTGAATCTCAAAACAGACAAGGACATCAAATTTAAATCGATTTCATCTGTTTCTCGGTATTATATGATACCATTTCAGTAAAATTTGTTGTTCACGGAGTAACAGGATCAGCCTTTCCATGCAAATACGAATCTAGTATTGTTTTAGCAATGACGTTTAAGTATTTGGTTTCTCTGCTTTAGTCAAGCAATAATGACTAAATTCTACATCGTTTTCATCACATTTAAAGGTTTAAAATCACTTTCGTAAAGTTTATTTTATGTTGTCAATAATGTTATTAGAATCACATTGCGTAACAATAAGTCAACGAAGAACGAACCATAGCCTGACAGACATTTTCTTACCGCTTAGTCTAGTTGGTTGTAATTTAGTATATTTTCTTTTTGGTGATATTTTACCTTGTCAGTCATCTTATAACAACAAATAAGATGAATTTGATGAAACGAAATATATGAGGAAGATAAATTCTCAGGATATACAACCAATAATGACAGAGTTGCAGACAACATTACAATCACTAGTGAAATAATATAAAAATCTGCTAATTATAGCGATAATGATATTTTGTACAACAATTAATCTGATGATGATGGTGAGATAGTCAACGTCGCCCACATGTACCAATAAACCAGACCAACAAATTGAAAGTATAATGTTAAATATTACATTAGAGAAACAATATAATTTAATTTTACCGTTGCCGAACAAGAAATATTTTAGCAGCTTATTAAACCTTTCTTAAACATCAAAATGCCAAGACGACAGAAAACAATAACATTCGATTTCATATTTGTCAAGAGGTTAACTTGATGACTATCTCTGACGATTGCAGACATTATCTATGATCGTTATGTAAACCAGAAAAATGTAAATCTATCAGACTTAAGTACGAGGACATTTATTATGTCGTTGTTTCGTAATTTGTTTGGTTTGGAATCAACTTTAAATATATCACTATACCCACGCCATTTCAATAAACCTTTATCGCCTTTTTCCTAAACACCTTTTCGATAACGAATACATCTTGTTTAGTTTTCTGTAGTTTTTATTCATACAAGCTGACTATGATCAGTTTCCTTCCCAGATATTTTATTGCGTATGTTACCGATATTGTTAAAAGTACTTTATCAACGACAAATACTTCTTGGCTCAAGTCAGGAGTAAATCCTTGTTCATATACCTTTTTCGTCTGAGAGATTCCAACTATACCACCGACCTCAAATTTATGCCTGCAGTACTTGTTTAACTTCGCCAAAATCACATATGTAATAGTATCGATGGGTGACATTTTGATTGTACGTATGTTTCGTGTTATTGTACATGTCATCGATTTGAGAAAGATCATCGACATGAGTGTCATTGATTTTAGCTGCCACATATTTGTGTATTTTTTCGTTTAGAGTGCGATTAAATCTTTCATAGATTTTGTTAGAGTTAAAATGAACAAGTTTTAACAAATTAACTAAATCTATCATCCAGATATCATCAACGGAATTTGCAACAACTTTATGTCTCGTAAACAGTTTTAGGTTTATGTAGTTCGGATGCAAAATCGTCATAAAATTCTTTCCCAAGTCCTAATTTGTATTTTGCTATAAAAAGACCTTGCACTAGCCTTCTATCAAACCGTTCACCTAGATGTGTAGACTCCATATCTCGTAATTTGTTTAACATTACTTTATCACAATCTGCTTCCAGGTTTCATGATCACGATAACATACATCATACATCATCGCCATTGAATACATTACTTTGTAAATATCTTGTCCCGTCAAGGGATTATTGTTTTCACCTTGTAGCTTACCAAGAGGATTATAAAGTCCCGTATACTTGTTACCTGGCAATGCCCAACCGTTTCTCAGCCAATTCCGCGGTTTACCCTGACCATATTCCTATCATCGTTTTCTTAACTCATTTGTATTAAACGTCGTGCTTGTTGTTTCATGTTGTAGTGCAAGAGGATTATTCATTTACCTGTCAAACTCAGCATGTCGTTTAAAATTTTTAAAGTTTCTTCTTTCGATCTTTCGCAAGTAAAACCTAACAAACCTTTTGTTTTTTCATTTCTTATTGTTCTTCCGGAGACGATGCCGATATTTCTGGTTGCTGGCCAAGTACAGACTCAGTACCAGATTTGAAAGTTTTAGTTTCTTCCTCTACTTAGACCTGTCGACGCCGAGCTTCTTCCCATTCTTTTCTTAAAAGGTGCTCGACTTATGACAAACATTTAAGCAATTCGATTCTGTTGATGCTTGTCATTAATTGTATACGCTTTACAAAAGTGGATTATTAACGAAATGTCGATGCAACAACGAAACATCTTGATCGGATATCGCGCTAGTTTATCAAACAAAAACAAATTTTATTCGCCTTTGGTTGTTTGATGATATAATTCAATAACATTATTATTCGTGACATCACCGCATTCTTCGATGGCGATATTTTTAACATCATGATTATCCAGTCCTGGAAATAATATGAAACATCCAGTAGTTCGTCTGATAAATCTAAGAAAATTGTAAAAGCCTTGGGCGAGATAAACAGAATTAAATCTTGTTTATCTCCTCGTTATTTAGCGGAATATCGCTGAAGACGATTATTTTATGCTCCGACGAATGAAGTCCGTTAACTGGAATTAGTTCTTCTGCTTGTTTTATCAGAAATATATCATCGCCAACGTCAAGTTCATCACGATGTTTATCGTTGATCTCGATCAATAATTTGTATTAATCCTGTAGGGGATTAATTATGCAAGCATATAACTTTTCAAAGTAAAAGTTATTGTTGAGTACAAGATTTGAAAAGACATTTGTTTTACCTGATTATGTTCCCTCAACAATAATATAATGAAAATCTGGAAGTTCATTGTTTTGTCTATGTTTCACCAATCGTTCGGTAACAAAATTTAATATATTCCTCATTATTGATCTATAATTCATTGTCATATTAAACCGACAATCGTTGTCAATTTTATAAAGGACGATAAGAATAAAGAATTACTATACAAAATTTGTAACATTATTAACAGAATCGTCTGCTACAGTTCAGCAAGGTGACTTTTCTTGATACTCAACTCTTGTTCAGCTCAAACATGAAATCAATATTTTTGTAAAGGTTACAAATGTGATCAAAATGAATTCATTGGTTTCGAAAACAAGAAAGGTAAATTAAAGACAGGTAATATAAAACTGTCAGATGTACTTATACGAATTCCTACTGCAGTTGGTAATAATATCGTTAGTTTTACTGGTCAGGGTAACATACAAGATTCCGGGAAATCGGTTAACGATTATATCAAGAAGGCTTGTACGATTCATTCACAGGGAACACTATTATGAAACGAAATACAATTACAGGCTTTCCAAACCTAACATCAGATAATGACACTACAAGAAAAACATATATTGACGATCACGAATCAAAGTACGTATTAGCAAGCGGTGGTATAATGCGTGCATTTCTGAACATAAACAATAATGGTGTTAGTAATTGTAGAACACCAGAGTATAATTTTGATGATGCAATTATATTTTTTAACGAGGAAATAAGTCAATGATAAGCAAGTTACCATAACAACTTCATTAGCCACAATCAATCATGGAATGACCACACTCAATATCAATTTTTCTAATCACGTAAAAACGTTCTTACATTTTTGCAGATGCATAAACAAACCCATTAACGAATTGTTTGGAAATCCAACAACTGTTGATATTAAACTCGTTGTTGTAAACGCAAGACTCAATGATATTTTCAGTGAGATTCCTCATATCATTGAAAAAACGAATCTGATTAAAATTTCGCACAAATTAAAACTTTTGTGTACACCGTAGCGTCAAAATCTCCAAATGGTCACAGCAAAAACATACTCACAAACACACAGCAGTATATTTACAATATTTCCATGGCGTTACTCGACTGATGATTTCCCGAACCGAGTCAAAAGTGTTAAACAAAGATGTTTAAGAAACGTTTATACTGATAGCAAAGGATAAAAAATTGACCTCCGCGTCTTACTAAAGGTATCCGAAATTCGTAGCTGAAACACCTCAATAAACTGCATGATTAAACTTGGGTAGTATGTAAATAAATATTATAATGAAAAAAGTATAGTTGATTTCAATCATATGTCACGGAGAAATGTAACAACACATGATGAAACAACTATTAACACTATCAGTAGATACTGCCACGGCAATTCTCTTGAATACACTCAATGAAGATCATATATGTTGGCATAATCGTCAATACATTTGTTATCGATAATCTAATCTGTAGATTGGAATACGGTTAGTGGATCTTACAACTCGGGAAATTTTATGTCTTGTTACATTCCGTACCGGATCAGTTGTTCTTGCTGAACTACACTCAAGTTCACCAGGTTCATATAAATAGCTGTTACTTTACTTCCAAACACTGGTTGTGGTTTATCCACCGGTGAATTTTGTCTTTGTATGTGTTTTTCGCAATTGCCTATATTGGTTTAATGTAAATTTCACAAATGATTTCCTTGTTTACAAGAAGTAGTCTCACAAACCGTTCATGAGATCTGTCTTTGCTCAGCAATTCATGGGCATACTGATATTCAGATAATCTCTGTGCAAGTGTTAAATCCTCAAACGCTTGCCTGATCGTGATGTATAGCGGTGTGTCAACGTCTGATCTTAACGTTATATTGTTAAAACAGTGTCGTTACTGTACCGATAAATTCTTTGCCAGGATCAACCTGTAGTATTTGTAGTATTTAACGGTCCTCACGAATAAATTTGCTCAAATGCTGCTCAAACTTCAATTACTGTTTTAGATAATAGATAATAACGGTTTAGCCTCTTTGCATATACTTACAACATCTACGACAGTGTTTCTATGTGCGTTGTTTTTGGACGTCATGTAAAAGCATGATATCTGCCTGATGAAATTTTTTAGAACTGCTGACATCAAATTATCCATGTTGAAATGTTTTAAGAACGTGGAAGATTAATTTTTATATGGCTTGTCCTGTCTATTGGGTTTTTTCATACTGTTCGGAAAAGAATGCACGTTAAAAATGAAACTTTTATGTAATTCTCATTTGAATGTTCGTACCAAAAGCCTCGAGATCGTGGTCTGCTTACGTGTTTCACATCAACACCCAACCAAGCAAAATAGGATTTTCAGTTTTGTCACTCGTTTATAAAGCGAGTCATACTGCATACAAATATACAGATTTACCGTCACATATTGCCCGTACAGATCTGGGTGTGTGCAGGTTTCCAGATCAGATAGCAAAAGTCGATAAACAATTATGTAAAGCAGTACAGATTTTTGGTTGGGCATTACCAAGCAAGGTTAATTAAATCTAAACCAAGCGTATGATTACCAGCAAGCAGTTACTTGATGTTTTACGAACATATTACTTTAATACTAAATGATTCCTATTATTGTCACATTCAGGACATTTTTTAATCAAAGTTTTATTTACCATCAATATAGGACGAAATATAGCGTTCGAAAATTGGCGACCTGAGGAAACTGCCATCATTACCACGCTATCTGTTCTTAGATGTTGTTGATATCAAATTTAATCAGATTGCACACATGAACACTAATTATCAATGAGTCCTCTAATTAATCATCTTAACAGGCAAGACTGACGACATAAGAATATATTTTAACCAGTTTGTTAATATTACACATGAAAAACTATAAAAAATGATTTGAACCAGTCTGCTTCTATGACACAAACACTTAATATTTAAAAATGTATTAAAACTGTTTGATATTATTACACAACATTGACTATACAATAATAGATTGGAACCAGTTGGATATTATTGGACAAGAGTGACTATATTAAGACTATGTTGCAACCAGTTCAATATTATTAAGTCAGTAAGACGTGGTTAAAAGGAACGATTCAAACACAGAAATATTGATGAAAAAAAATTTCAATGATCACTATGTCTCGCTGGCAACATAAACAGCGGATATGTAGCTATTATGGAAACAAAATAAAAAAACTAAAACAACAAAAAACAACAGAAAAATACAACAACGAAACAACTACTTTCCATTATTCAAATGACCAGTTAATTAGTACAAATGATCAGGACTCTTTAAGCTGAAACACCTCCAAATGGAAGAAAACATTTAATCGGATTTGTTTCCCGTGCACTCAAAATTTAAATGATTGGACTTTTGTCGAAATCTCATTTGACCAAATACAACATATTTTGGAATATAGTGGGTTCCTTTTAATTGGGACACATTGGGACTCCAACACTTTGGTCCAATTAAGCGGCTGCCCCAATTACGCAGAGGAGAGAAGAAGGTATACACGAATTTTGTCCTTTAAGAGTTGTATCAAATTAATGGCTGCCCCGACTATAAGTTGATACAATTAACCGGACTCTGCAATACAATAATATTGTTGACTTAAAGGAATACCTCATGGTATAAAGTAGATGTAAAAATGTTCCAAATCAATTGACAGATTACCCAGCAGGAATTTACTAATCAATGATGCACGTCGATCAATTATTTGCTTATCAACTGCACGCTAAATTGTGTCCCATTGCGTACCAATCATAACCGTATTTATAGCACAAAACACGTTTTGTCTGCTAGGCAACGAAGCTTTAAGCGAAATGTATGCCACTATTAAGCAACTAATTACAAACTGAATCGAGATCTGTAGTAAAGAACTATTTGGGAATTTTCAAAGCTTTTGATAGATGAACTGATTTTGTTACAATAATGGCCGTATCTTATTGGAAGACCATTCCGTTGTCTCAATATAATAACAATTTAATTGAGATATCCTCTCACTGATGCATAATAATTTTCGAAAACTAATTCCGCAACGGAAAGGAATCAATCATTTGGCTTAAGAATGAATGGTTCTTTACAGTGGGCCAAATTTAGAGATGTTATAAATCGAGTTACAAGTGCTGCAAGAAGTGGCAAAGTTGAGTATTTTATTAAATTAAGTAATAAACCGTACGATGATAAAATTGGCCCAAACGTTTGGTGGAAAAGAACCAACAATTTTCTGAGGCAAACTAGAAATTCATTACACCCACTACTGATATATAATGTCGAATACTCCCACTCTTGTCTTAATAAGGCGATTTATTCTGCAAAATGTCACATTCTATTATCGTCATTGCTGAATGATGGGTAGAAGTTGTACATACAAGATATCAACAGTTTAGATTTTGGTATTCGTGCTGTGGAACACCAAATTGTGTCCCTTACTTTTCGAATAACTTCTTACTATTGGGTAACCTTTTCCACTCGCTCGATGTTAATAAAGAATATTTTAAGATGATTCAGATACACACATTCAATAGAGCAGATTGTTTAATCGCATTTTATGTTCTTCATACCATCCTGCCTAATCTGAAATGCATCATTTCTCTTCATAAATACCAGCTGGGCTAAAGACGAAATTACTTTATCTAAAACCCTCTCAGCACCAACATGTCCACGTCATGTCCATGCAATCAAAGTATACAGTTAGTATATTTATGCCATAATTACTTACTAATATACGTCATCATTACAATATTGAAAGTACAATTTTCTTTTTAATAATGTGTTTTATTTACTTGTTCTATAAGTCAGTAATAATCTGCCTTAATTACTCACAATATATAAATAAAGATTTCCGATAATAAGGAGAAAACTTGAAATAATTTTAGCCGTTTCCTTAATCCTCTATATTTATATTTTGATAGTCACTATTTTGAAGTACACTTATATATGAATAAATAGTAATCCAAAATTGTTACTCAAGTAAATAAAGATGGCAATTTGATTATTTTGTGAAGACATAATTCTGGGAATTATAAGGTGGGGGTGGGTGGAAAAGGCACATTTTAGATGCATCATGATTCGAATGATCACAGTTTTATCTTTAATAAGACGTGGACAATAAGAAGAATTGGTTTTGGTGGAGAACCCTCTGTGATGCACCAATTTCCCAAGTTTGAAAAGAAAATTTAAGGAACTTGTTTACTAATTTTGATCATGTAGCACTATTGGCCACTATATGTATTTTCATTTCGTTGTGTTTGTGAACAACAATGCAATTTTTACTAAACCAAATATAACATATTTGTTTGAACAACAATGGCATTTCGATGACGTTTTATATGACTGACATTGACCCAATGTGTTAGTTGAAAACATTTGTTTGATGAAAGATTTTTGTTCATTTCAGCGTTAAATAGTATACGTTTTCTATGCGGTGCCTTCTTAACAACATTGTAGGCTCTGGACAACACAATGCACTGGGGCCCATTAACAATATGGGCAGCGTAACGTCACTAGAAGCACGAAGCCTTGGGCAACTGCCCTGTGTGCCATTGCCTTAAAACGGAACTGCTTCTTGGCATATGTCTTTATAATGATTGGGATCTAAAAATAACTGAATGGAATAATACTAAATTCTGTCATTTTCATCAGATTAGACTTTGCGAAATCTCAGTAATAATTGAAGAGCATAGGATTTAAAAAGGATCATTTTTCCTATATCTATGCCATGATTCGGTATAAGGTATTTTGCTGTGTAGAAAACACTCGAAAGTAGGTGGGCACTAGCTAAAAGTATTTTTTTTTTCGTGGACTATGAGAGTATTGCATAAATAAACAGAGAGGGCTTAAAAATATTGGCTTCGAATTTATCGATTATTTCACCATTTGCGGACAATTTGCATTTTCTCTAGAATCGGTAATAAACATTTAGGAATAATAGTTGCTACACTTCTCATTTTTTATCTTTGATAACCAGACGTTCTGCTTGCAACAAAACTATATTATATATTGACACGAACATTGGTAATGGCGCAGATCCAAAAAGCTTTTCTATGCTTTTCAGTTAATAATCTCTTTGTCAGGGAAAGAGTCAACTTATGAAAGTAAAACAACCACCAACACAGATGCTGAGAGAAAAACGCTGAACTATTTACGTGTTTAAATTGAAGATAAATGTGCAAATGTCCTAGATAATAAAACCCCTAACCAGGGAATATTTTAGCGATCTACTGAAAAAGAGTTGAGTATAAATAGTCATGATACTTATTATTCAAGTATAATATGAATATTACTATTATTATTTATTATTAATATCAAGAACTCGTATTTCCTTAAAATTACGTCTTTTAAAATGAAATAATAAATAAGTGGATGAAAATAAAATAAACACAATTACACAGCAGTGTCGACACAATGATTATCCTTCAGTGTCATCAACTTAGCCAAGATTGTTAAAGGCACCAATAGATTTAAATGTAAGTATTAGTTTATAACAAGGACAGCGTCTCATTCAAATATCGTCTCAATGCATCTGGTCAGAATAAACAGTCAGATATTCTGAGTATTAGGAGTGTATTTATTATCATACGAGGTATTACCGTTAGTCGAAAATGTAGCAAAATTCTATACAGGAATAATTGAAAAAAAATGGAGTCGATTTCATGTAAATTCGCCTGAAAGAAAGCTTTTAATTTTGTCTCGGGAAACGTTAATTCAGATTTTCGTCAATAATTACCCTGTACATGCAATAGGGAGTCAACATTTGAAGTTGATGATCAAAAATGCTTTTCGGATTTGTCATAACGTCATCTCTGTCTATCCAACCAACAAAAGGTAGTGTATCTGTGGCCTGATATTTGCATCATTCGTTTTGGAATTCAAATCATAGACATAGAACAAATTTATGAAGAGACCTATTTTCATCATATAAAAATCAACAGGTATTTATCATGCAAAAATGGTGTGACTATATAACTTTCCGTATTCTGTCAGTTATGAAACCGGCATTCCAAATTTGTCTACAAACAAAAGTAAGTTTATTTTCTTCTATAACGAATACTTGAACCATGCTTGTCATATAGTGGATTCGTTGTTACAGGTTCCCCAGCCCCCAGCCCCCAGCCCCCAGCCCCAAGCACACCATTCACTGGACGATACTCTTATGTATATTTGTAACGATCTTCTCAGTGCTATGTGCGACGAACATGACGTTTTTCAATGACCTTTGAAAGATTGGTTCGAAGAATGGTCGCCAAAATGTTGATAATAATGATCATTTTTATTCTACTCGCATAAATTTCTCCTTAAAAGGAAACCCGAAAAGCCTCTTTCACCTTTAATGAAAGTTGTATACAACAGGTCACATGTCAAAGATAAAGCATAATACTATACATATATTTTATTTATACACGTACACGTACTTCCAATTCAGATGTAGATAATGTTGAGTACAGACAACTGGGCAGTTAATGAAGCGAATGAACTCAGCATCCCTTACTGTTGTGTGCGCAATAAGATAAAGAAGTAAATTTATAATTTGCAAATTAATTTAGAGTTTCTATTTTCGCTAAAATTGATGAAATATATATTAAGCAAGCTTATTCTTTGAGCATAAATGTAGATAGTGGAGTATAGTTGGCTTCTTGAACACTGTATGCGCAGCGATTCAGTCATCGGCCACCATATTTAAAAAAAATGGGAAATTCACGTACAGTGGAATGACAAACCACCAAGAGGTAATTCGAACCTTTATTATGCTTTAATTAAAATTCCTACAGACCATAAGATCAGCAGTGTTCTCTCTCTCTCTCTCTCTCTCTCTCTCTCTCTCTCTCTCTCTCTCTCTCTCTCTCTCTCTCTCTCTCTCTCTCTCTCTCTCTCTCTCTCATTTCCTATTCTGTTGATCTGTCTATTTAAACTTTTAATATCTGTCACACGTTCAGAGACATCTTTGCTTGAAACAGGCTAAAATTTGCAATGCTCGTGTTTATACTGAGTTACAATAATCTAGATTGGAGAGAGAGAGAGAGAGAGAGAGAGAGAGAGAGAGAGAGAGAGAGAGAGAGAGAGAGAGAGAGAGAGAGAGAGAGAGAGAGAGAGAGATTTCGAATACAAAGTGTACCATGTTGATGTTGAATCGGTTGACAATACGATGTTTTTACTATTATTGTTACAAGCCATTAGTCTTTGCTGACCGAGCGGTGTCAAACCCTGGCGCGATACCCGCTATGAATCATAAGTTTATCCCCAATTTCCAGACTTCTACTATAAAACTTCAATTGTTCATTCTATACATAAATTTTACTCTATTCAATGCAAGACCACAGATCTTCCAACTTGTCAAATATCTATCAGCAGCTCATCTACATAGTTTCTCTTCATCAGCTTTATATACATTCAGCATTTCACGCCTTAGAAACTCTACAACTACCCCTAATACATAGAATTATTTTAACTATGCCACATAAAGCCAATTAATTAGTGATTTCAAGGCACATTACGCCATTACAACTGCATCACATTTGCCACTATGACCACATAAACGGTTTATTCCATTGTGTAATTTACGTATTTCCTACCATAACTATTGCCACTGTAGTCACCGTACCAATATACAAGACTAGAGTTTAAAAGGAACTATAGCATTCCATGACACTTCATGCGGTTTCGACCTGAATTTACTACAAGTGAACCATGTCATCAATGAAACTCACTAACACTCTACTCCGTGACGTTCGCTCCTAGTAATTAGCTAATTATTTCGGGCTAAGGAATATTTACATTGCGACGAATTAAAAACAAATCAAAGAAATAATCACACAAATCTAAGAATTCCTTAAACGGGGCGCTATAACCAAATGTACATATCCAAATTTGTTTCATCATTTATCGTTATTATCGTATGTCAATAATGATTTGAAAGTAGACATGTGTAACTGCTCACCAGCGCGTGCAAGTAATAGGACGCCGTCCTCCCAACACACAAACACACACACACACACACACACACAGATGGAGGAAAGGAGAATTGTCTTAGACGTTTGCATCAACAAAAATCTTCTCATAACAATAGAGTGGTATTACAAAAATTTAATTTGCAACAACTTACGCCAGGTCGGTCATTTCGCTGAAGCCATCTGTCCAAATGAGGATGCATATTGTGCGCATGCCTATTGATGGTGCCTTGGCATATATAAAATTTGGAAATGCCAGTGCGATCGATATTGCCCAGACAACCACAATGATGACCAGGATCTTGTTACTCGACATACGAGGACGCAGAGGATGCATTATCGCCATGTACCTGCAGAGAAAAGAAGTGAAACATTAAGCATATATAACTTTATGCGTTTGTTCCTAATTATAACAATATCTTTTGTTTCTTAAAGAAACATATAAGTTTGCAATGTATATTTAACCTGAATATCTAGTTTTATCGTAGGCACAATATTTCATAAATATTTATTTACACTATCCCAAGAAAGACTAGGTAAGTGGAAATATGTCAAATGTATAAATGTATGAAGTCAACGGGATACTGCTTGAATGTTTGTGACACGAAACCGTTTCTATAGCTGAATTGAAATAAGCAAAGTATATATATATATATATATATATATATATATATATATATATATATATATATATATATATATATATATATATATCCGATGTTGTATAATTGCTTTGCTCAAGCTTAATAAATGTAGATGCACGTGAGATGGGGATACAGTAGGTGGAAGGTATGATATGAACTGAAAATTTAAAAATATATTCCTCTCCTATTTCAAATTACGAGTTGTCTAGAAAAAAAGGATTATGACCAAAGCTTTGTAATTGCCATTTCAAAATCGTTGAAATTTTAAAGCATAATTATACGTAGTTTTGTAACTAATTTTAGTAAGTTTTAATGTTATAGAAAAGATTTTAGTTATCAATTTGTCAAATTCCTTGAGGAATTTTAAGAAATACCCTCCTAGATCTGTTAGGTATTAAATCTAAAATGATCGCTTAGCATGTTCTTTTGTTTTTCAGAAATTACAGTTACATCGGATGTTGCCGGTAGGTAGCGTTCAGCATATTAGAATGTTTTCAGTCAAAATTAATCTAGAAAGAGTTTCTGAATCAGTCGCAAAGAATTTCCTTAATAAATACTACGAGAAAAACAAAATCCACAGAAACTTTAATTTTAGAAATGTATTTTAAGATTGGCAAATATTTAGAGATTTATTTATTAACAACAGACATCATGTTCTTGATTGCATAGAGAAAAAACACATTAAAAGGTAATAAAAGGATGAAGTTAAGACCAAAGCACTTATACAGCATCAATTATAATTTTATTATGCATACTCTGAAGAAGATGTACAGAATGAGCGTAAACGTATACTATACTTTTTACATTGACGCTGCTCACTTCATTCTTAAACCTTATAATTTGTAAATTGGTTTGTAAATTGGTTGCTGTATGAAGGCAGGAAAATAGTTATAAAGTGAATCTCACGTTTAATGAAAGTCAAGTTTCCGAAAGAAGCCATGAAACTTGGATGTACGAAAATAAACTGCAGGATTGCATGTATAAGATTTTGTGATGTGAACTTAACTAGCTTTAAAGGCTAAATTTAAAAGTCGACTTGTACCTTTAGCCACACATTAGACTGGATGCATGATGTTCCTTTCTAAATTATTCTTGAAATTCAAAACCACCATATTACCGTATAGATTAATTATTACTAAAAAACACCATAATACCGTATTAATTAATTGTTACTAAAAAGCACCATAATACCGTACTAATTAACTATTACTAAAAACTACCATAACAACGTATTAATTAATTATTACTAAAAACCACCATAATAACGTATTAATTAATTATTAATAAAAACCACCATAATACCGTATCAATCAATTATTGCTAAAAGCACAATAATACCGTATTAATTAATTATTACTAAAAAGCACCATAATACCGTATTAATTAATTATTACTAAAAAGCACCATAATACCGTATTAATTAACTATTACTAAAAAGTACCATAATATCGTATTAATTAATTATTACTAAAAACCACAATAATAAAGTATTAATTAATTATTACTAAAAACCAACATAACATTGTATTATTTATTTATTACTAAAATCCACTATAATACAATATTAATTAATTATTACTAAAAACCACCATAATACCGTATAAGTTAATTATTACTAAAAGCCATCAAATAACGTATTAATTAATTATTACTAAAAACCACCATAATAACGTAATAATTAATTATTACTAAAAACCACAATAATAAAGTATTAATTAATTATTACTAAAAACCACCACAATACCGTATTAACTAATTATTATTATAAACCATTACAATACCGAATTAATTAATTATTACTAAAAACCATTATAATACTCTATTAATTAATTATTTCTAAAAACCACCATAATACCGTATTAATTATTACTAAAAACCACCATAATAGAGTATTAATTAATTATTACTAAAAACCACCATATTACCGTATTAATTAATTATTACTAAATTTAATGGATAAATTATTACGAGAGGTATTTCGAAAACTATGGATATTTTCTTTAACTTTATTTCATCTTAGAACCTGTCAAAAATTTATATTAAATTAAATTAAATTAAATTAAATTAAATTAAATTAAATTAAATTAAATTAAATTAAATTAAATTAAATTAATTGACATCCAGCTATACACGTAGCAGGCCAAACACATGTAAATATTGTTTGCGTGTGAAAGTAATGTGTAAATTAAAGTTTTAAGAAAAATTCGGAGAGAGAGAACAGCTATCCAACTGAACAAAGAACATATTGTAAACACAAGGGTATTCTGACTCATGTTAAGGTTGTTCTGGATTAAATTTTGATGTACGTATCTGTAACAAGCTTTTGCTGTGATTTTATCGTTTAAAGATTGTCACACATCGATTGAACACGACCCATAAAATGTAAGACAGTTGTCGGCGATATTGGCTAATGTGTGTATGTGTGTGTGTATGTGTGTGATTTAATTTTTTAACCTAGCTTTAACAGTTTTTCAGTCATATCGCTAGGGTGTTTGCAGGCTTTCTCTTTCCACCTATAGACAGTAAGCAATAATAGCCGATTATTCAAATTCATTCTGCTTCACTTGTTAATCCCTTTGTCAGGTAGCAAACTAAGAAATTAATTAATCATGTTAATTTTAAATTGCTTTCCTAGTTAAAAAAACTAATCATGTCTTTTGTGCAGAATTATTCAAGCCGTAAATGCTTTATTCATGTTCAATCGAAAAATGAATATCGCCTTTTGATTATTTCTTGTAATCATCACTTAACCTAGATCTCAAATATTTCGTTTGTATCTTGTCTGTCCTTTAGAATCGAGAAAACAGTGGGTCGAAGGAGAGTGATCTACACAGATTAAATAAGGGTTGATGACGTCTTTTAGCGGTCTTTCGGACCTGTAAGACTGAATTAAATATCTGGTTACTGTTTATTAAATCGAGTTATAGGATTATATACTTCGGTTAGAGACAGTTTAATTTTTTTCTTGATCAATCCTTCAAAATGAATTACTCCATTATTCCTTTCTGAAAATCCGGATGGTAGCTTAGCGACATCAATGTTTCCCAAAGGACCCAAATCCAATTACTATCTGACATTAGTAATAGAGGTTCTTTTCACTTGTCAGATCAGTCCAGTGGATGTAGATGAACCTGTTGGATTGGAGAATCAGCAACAAATGATGAAATTGTGATCGATTGCAAATGATTTTGCACTCTTGTCTAACGTACAGATATTAAAACACTTTGAAGACAGTAGAAATAATCACATTATAGCAAGTCCACTCTGGAATTGTAGTGCGTCATTAGTAAATTTTATTTAAAAGAATATTCTCACCTTTATACAACGGAAATTAATCATTAACGACGTACATGACACACGTAAACCATCAGCTGTCATTGATATCAGCGTTTTTGTTTTTCTTTTTTCATTTAATCGTCAGGATATATAAAATAAATGTTTATTAATATGCTCAGTTGTTCATTAAAAACACGTACACATGCAGACACACTATTGAATACGAAGTCTGGTAAACAGCTATATCATCTGATATTTAATTGGGTTCTCTTTAACCTCCAAATTGCCAATCTGGTTAATGTATTCATTTTATTATTCAAGTGTGTTAAGTTACGAGGTCTTGCGGGAAATCTGGCAAACATGAATGCACTGGTTATGTGCCTTTTTTAGTTTAACAATGCTGTAATACATCCGTTTCTCAACCTGACTGAAAGTAATGTTTGCCTTCCGGTACGATATGTGGAACATTTCCTTCTCCGAATCCAAATATGTTTTGCAAGGTGTATCGTTAACCCTCAGTGATATATGACATCGTGCACAACGTTTCAAGCAAATATGTGCTGGAGCTTGGAGTAAATTTACACATAGATCTGACTATCGCTTCGAATAAAGGCACGAAATTAGAAGAACTCTTGATAAAAAGTTAAACATGGTGAATAGGTAGAAAATCTTACTGTTGCAAGCATTAGAATTTCACATGAACATAAAGCGAACGTTAAGAAACAAAACTTTCTGTTAGGAAATTCATTAAAGCAGAGATGTTTTAAATAAATATGTTTATCAATGTTTGTTCTCTAGTTGTAAGACTGTCATCATAAAAGTCAAATTATCAGAACGCTGAATGTTTTTGCACACCTTTGGTAAATGAGCAATAAAGGTGTCTGAAGGCATTATCCTACACCTTTAGTGGGAAATTTAACATAAAATGCATAGGACTGTGTTTGATAGAGATTCTTCCTGATCAATTTATTATTGACTGCATGTGTGAAGAACTGCCAACGCTCGAATGCAATGATGCTGAAACATTTTGATTCAACAATTTATAGAGCTTTCTATCCAGATGTGTTTGAAATATTTCTTATTTACTTTCATACATGTCACCATGTCTTCCGTGTGTGTTTTGGAAGTAATATTGTATTAAAAAAGCACTTTTTTTCTCTAAATTATTTTTACCAACTTTGAATGTCCTTCAGATCCACAATGCGTTAATGAACACGTTAATACGTACATATATTAAAACAATTAAGAATTGCAACATTCTAGGTTATTGGAACATCAATACATTAAAGTTAGAACTCATTCTAATCATCAATATAATTCACTTGAAACTCATACATCTGGACTTGTGATATGCTATTTAGAACCCTTTGGAATTTAATTCATATCTATTTTTGGCAATTTAGTTTAAGACCATACAGTCGCAACAATACATACGGCTGCATCAATATGAGAGAAATATTTTTCTACTTAAGTAAATTTTCTAAAAAAAACTGGATGGGGATCTGTGTCTACAGACACAATTCTAGACAACGTTCTTTTTTAAAAAGTGCTTTGGCAACTTGGATTGTTACAAATAATGTCGTAATGATTATTGTCCAGACTCGAAGACACTTATGTATTAACATCTTTCAATAACGACTTGTAGAAAAGAATGAGTAACTTTCCTGATCGAACAGAATTTCTGGTCTTAATTGATGACGTTACTTCCTTTGTCGAACACTTCATCAAACTGTCATCTTAATGACCCATTCAAAAGTACTTCTTATTTGACTACAGCCGGCTAAAGGCCGTTTCGCTACAGAACCATGCAGATTAATTATCTGCCACTTCTATTAGTTTGTGCATCATTTATACGATAATTGTGGTTCGGTCTAAGATATGGGATCTAGAGTTAGTAGTCTGTTGCAACTCTGTAGTTAAATTATGTGTTAAGGAATGAATTCTGTATAAATCATTTATTTATCATTAATGTAGTTATTATTATTATTATTATTATTATTATTATTATTATTATTATTATTATTATTATTATTATTATTATTATGTTAGCATAGGTCTAATTGTTTGTGAGAAACATTGAGTTCACTTGCATCTTAAATGTGACTCATGTAAGCACGAGCTTTGTATGACAGTAAATTCGTCGAAAGTAAACAATCATATGTTGCTATGTAAACGATTGGCTGAAATTTGGTCAGGATTTCTTATTGTCTAGATGCATTGCGAAATTACCCAAGCCCTTCGTGAGCGTCTACATAAAACGACGTATTAGGGTTATACGCTTAGTTATCAGTAAGAAAGTTCAGCCAGCGTCGTAGCCGATTTCAGCGTCTTTGAGAGTGTCACATAGCTTCTATTACCTTAAAAAAAAGTATTTTTGTGATGGAAGAAAATTTATGTTTGTGTGTCTACGTAGAACATGTGTTTTGTTGGTGGAGATAATTGTTCTTCGCCTACTTTCTAATTAATTATTTTTCCAGGAAAAAAACACTACTAGTTTGGACAAAGACATTTTCTGAAATTATTTTAAATTGGAATGGAACAATATAACTTGCACTTCACAGTGAAAATTCTGGTTTTTTTGTGTGTGTTAGCCTTTGTCTGACGTCATCATCGGTCGTCTTGGACCGGAACTGAACTTCAGACTATATCAATTTAGAACTGTTCACAAGATTTAGGTGTTTTCATGTATATTGAATTTTTTTTAAATATCCTTCGTAAATCGTAAATCTTGTTTCATGTATCTTTTCTCCATGTTTTCTAGGGAAATATATTAATTTTGTTACAATTTACAAAGCTTGTTGTCTTCATTCTTTCTTTGTGTTACTTTGAACGAGTCGATACGCCACAACTCTTATCTTTATTTCCAGATGAAATCTGGGCAGTACAAAATATTTATAAACTAAAGTAACTCTACGAATCTGAACATCAGTGTTAGGACACATGTATTATTGCATGGCGCTTATTCTAATCAGTTAAAAATTTAATCCATACTTTTATCAATCTATCACTCTAAATGCCACATAAGGAGAAGTGCATTTCCTTATTGCCTATTGCGTCTAAAGAGTCTGTTTTTCTTTGCGACAAAGAATGGTACGAAAATTAAATAAAATACTATTATATCATTTGATGTTATTTGTGGAAACAGTTGGTCCTTTTGAAGCTTTGGAGTTACAATGGACTGTACAGTGAAAAGATCTTCGGATCGTTTTCCTAGGCAACGACAAGTGTTTGTCGTTTGTCACCCTGATTAGAAAAAGAGAATGAGTAGTTTAAAGATGATCACTGTGATGTATGCCATTTGAATGATCCAAACAAGGAGTGAGTGACCTCATCTAAAGCTTAAACAATGCATTTGTCAGATAAAGAAATATTTCCTTATCCACATAATTCACTAGAGTTTTCTTTCCCATAACTCTAGTTACTGCAAAAACTGAGTATAAATCAGAGATATCTTTTCAATTGGGTCAACTTTCTGATCCAAAGAAGGTTTGTCAGTTACAAGTGTATTACCACAACATAGTCTTCAGCTAGGTCGTTGCCTAATACTAAATAAATGCCCTGAATGGATAAAGAAGACACTAGTACTACTATCACAGATCCTGAAACTAAGTCTGATGACAATCTTACACAATGGATGGGAACATTAACAAAGTTACACTCTACTCCTTAAATGAGAACACTCTTATTAGAAGACTTCTCCGAAAACGCAAAGAATCTGATAATAAAAGACTGAGGATCTCCAGTGCTCTTTAAAATTGCAATAGGGATAGGATTGGCAAAATCATCCAAGAGTAAAATAGAACCCATCAAGTTGAATGGTTCATAATTCTCCATAATAAAATCAGACTGTGTATTTTTTTAGACCCAAAACAATTATTGCTTTCAATGCATGAAGGTGACCTTGACCTCTTAGAAACAAGGAACATTTGGGATAGGTCTATCTTGATTCTGATGCTTTTATTTCAATTTAAAGCAATCATCAATAAATAAATAGGAACACGTAGGAAGAGACAAGGATTTTGAATCAAGCTTATCAGAAGAAATATTTTTTAAAATTTCTACCTCACTGAGTTAAATGGGCGCGTATTAGGCTGAAATATATTTTTACCAATAGACTGCTGAGTGGAAGACTTGCCTACAACAGGAACTTTTGCGAATTAAGAAGTATTCGCCAGCATCAATAGCATCATTTTCCAAGGTTTCGACCTTATGATCGTCAAGATAAGTCTTAGTGTCACTATGGACACAGCTCCTAAAGACTTAAACTAATATGAGTTGTCTAGAAGAGCAATACCTATCAGACTGTTGTTTTTCCCATCGATATTCGACATAGGTCTAGTCAATATATTTTCTAGAACTCCAGAATTTTTGCATATAAGGTACTAACTTATTACTCTTTCAAATGCATTCTTTAACAACATCATAGCACTTTGCTGAACTGACAATGAATGGTAAATTTCACTGTCTGTACCAACTAGTACAGATTATAAAAACTGTGACCTTTGCTACCTTTCCGATTTCAAATTTCCAGCGACTTTTTCAAAACGAGCAAAATATTTTTGTTCTTTTTCCTTGAAAGGGGACACAAGTAATTAAAATACATACGCTTAACAATAACCCAATATAAATTAAGACGGAAATATGCATGTATTATCAATTTATTAAATGAACCAAATAAGAGAAAACAAAGTGTTGTAAAAGCAATTTATTAACTCACTCTGAAAAAAAGTCTAAATATTTACACTATTCCTTTAGATTTAACTTGAAAGTAAAGCTATCTCTAACGTTTGCCAATAACTCGAAAATATATAAATAACGGTGGAATAAACAATAATAGAGGTATCACATAATCATAGCAGCTGGAAATTACTGACCATGAATCGTCCCCGCCAAAGAGTGAACCACGGCACTCTGAAATGCCAAGTAAGGACCAAACAAAATTTGTGACCAATGAGACATGTCTATGCGCTGTACTAAAACATTCCTAAATTCTAACTAAATTTAACTTTTGTTTATGTTCCTCGGAAGAACAGGCTACATTCCAGTAATACCGACAGTGGTCAAATACACCATATGATGAAATAAATGTAAACTAAACTGAGGATCGCCTTCTCCATCAGTATCAATCTTTGGATGGTTACAGGTTATTCCATACAAATTGCTCGACGAAGTGTCTAGTATGTTCCA
The DNA here is from genome assembly GCA_016746295.1 of Potamilus streckersoni. Lineage (NCBI taxonomy): Eukaryota > Metazoa > Mollusca > Bivalvia > Unionida > Unionidae > Potamilus > Potamilus streckersoni. The sequence continues at coordinate 91,460 of JAEAOA010001631.1, forward strand.
CGTCGATTTAGATATTGGGTCCCCAACTAGTTTTGGAAAGACAAGCATCACTTGCGATGAGTCATTTTCTTAAGAGCCTGTTAAACGCGATCTATTTTATAGAAGAATATCAAAAATTTAATTTCACTTTTAACCAAAGCACCACACGATGTAACTATATATCTTTTAACCAAAGCACCACACGATGTAACTATATATATATATATATATATATATATATATATATATATATATATATATATATATATATATATATATATATATATATATATATATATATATATATATATCTGCCTGTCCGTCCGTCCGTCCGTCCATCCATCCATCCATCCATCCATCCATCCATCCATCCATCCATCCATCCATCCATCCATCCATCCATCCATCCATCTATCTATTTATCTATCTATCTATCTATCTATCTATCTATCTATCTATCTATCTATCTATCTATCTATCTATCTATCTATCTATCTATCTATCTATCTATCTATCTATCTATCTTTCTATCTATCTATCTATCTATCTATCTATCTATCTATCTATCTATCTATCTATCTATCTATCTATCTATCTATCTATCTATCTATCTATCTATCTATCTATCTATTTTGTTCTTTTCAAATTTCTATCCACTAATCCGTCTCTCTAATTGTCAGTTTTTAAGAAGATATAGAAACTTTGTAGGATATTTGGTTTACACATATTTATATTGACCCTCTGAACCCTGTAATGTCTGGATGTTTGCTTATTGTTTACACTTCCAGCAACCATGTGTTAAGCTCTACCGTTAGAATCTTTGTGACTATAGAAAAAATCATTCATTAAAATGAAATGTTCTTCTTTAATGTCGGTCCTACCTGTATTCTTACGTTGAATGATTTGCATTTTATGTTATGCTTGCGTTGATCCCTTGGCATTTTTGAACGGGAACCTTAATTTCCCGATGCATTTAATTCCTCTAACGGTGCTGACTGTTGTCTTCAGGATGTAAGTGATGCTCTTTCTATGATAGAAACCAATACTAAGTCGAGTTGTTTGTCAGTGTATCTTTGTTATCTTGATCTTAATTAGGTTAGACAACTTCTGAAACGTCACATTCTAAACTTTAAACGGAATAAATGTCGAGTCCCAAATTACCCTAAGTCAACACAAATCTGTAAATAGCGATGACTTGGGTTACAGGCCCATAACACAAATCTATAAATAGCGATGACTTGAGTTTAAACATGCCCATAAAACAGTTCTGTAAATAGCGATGACTCGAGTTTTTAAGGGCCCATAACACAAGTCTCTAAATAGCGATGATTTGAATTTTAACAGGCCTCCAATCATCATTAGAGTTTTCCTACTTTTGTTGTTATGTAGCTTTCAGCAAATATATGTTTATCTACGTTATTACGTATGTATTTAAACTATGTGTGAACCAGTTCGAGAACATTTCTAAAAATTGCATTAGTTGATAAATGTACGAAAACGTGTAACTGGTCAGGACAAAAGAACGTGATCAAACTCAGTTGCGTATATTTTCGTATAAACTGTACGGTGAACGATGTACTAACTTCTATAAACGGAGTAACGTGTAAGGTAATTAATTGCATCACTGATTTGGAAGGCATACATACTTCATGCTTTTAAATGGATATAAAATGGTGTGAATATATTTTATTTAATTTTTTTAAATAAATTTATTTGATAGAAAAAATAACATATCGATGTGTTTTTCTGAATATAAATATGTGTTCTTTAAATAGGTTTGAAAACAAAACACCTGGAAACTAAAATTGTAAAAAGAACATTGTGTCTAATACACTTTTACTGCGGCTCGTTACACATAAATTTGAAACTCTAGGTAAATGCACATACGGATTGGTAGAAGGAGAGTTCAAGTACTAGCAATTGAACTCACAGTCCTACAATAATGAGTGGGTGGTAGAGAGATCAGATACTCCTAATTTGCATTGTTTTATAATTAGGTATTTTACTTTTTTATATGCTGAAAGTAATTAAACATTATATGTAGTGACTGACATTGTCCAAATTCAGATTCAGTGTCAGTTTTGGTAAACAACTTTCCTGACAGGATCATTATCTATAACTGAGTCATGGACATTGTATTTTGGTAGGTAGACTACGTGATTTTTTTATATGTTTCATTATCATTTTGGTGAGGAATGTTTTTATTATAACTAAGATCTCTCTAGACCACTGCTTTTTATTCTAATCCATGGCTTATGTTTGCGACTTAGTTCAAAAAAATAAACCTTCCTTTTTTTGAAACGGAGTCATTCATGCTTTAAGATATAGTAGAAAAACAATTTGTAATACTGTGGTGTCCATACTTCATTTGGGCTGGAATTCAAAGTATTCAATGCAAATGATAATCCTCATAAGTGTGCTCATGAAAATAATAATATTCTTAGACAGAAACATTCATTGTGATTTATAGCGAATTTATACCTGGAATTATATTATTCTGTCAGTCAATGGTACGATACCACTATTCAGGCCAACACGAACACATAAACACTTTCAGCGTTTGATTTAATTTGGAGTTTGGCTATGTATGTCCAGGACTTTTATTACTTGGACGTGTGCCTATAATTCAAGAAGGTACATTTTCCATTTATATTTTATATTATAAGAAAAAAGATCAATTATTGAATTTTAAAAGCCTTTTTCTTTTTACTTTTGTCTGTACTTTATTTTAATAGCACAGACTCGTAAATTAGTTACTGTCAACATTCATTAACATAGAGTTCAAATTGGATTTTATATTTCTATCTATCTAAGATTTTAAGCATTATTATGATAACAATTACAGCAAATATTCGAATAACCAGTAGTGCATTATAATATCATTCTAAAACCGATATTACAATTACATTTAAACGGAACCAAGGTCTATAACCAATATTACAATAATATTTGAATGGAACTATTCATATAAGAAAGTAGTATTTGAACTATTCATATAAGAAAGTAGTATTTATAAAACATCTTCTATTTGGGTTTCTGGAAGCATATTTTATAATTATATTCACCTTAAACTGCTTCTATGTGTGCATACATTAGATCATAAGGACTTAATGTAGCGCAGATTAAGCGCTATTGTCATTGTACCTCGGATGTATTGGACACTCGTTTCTTATTATGTTATTAGTATATGATGGTAAATTGTCTTTCAAACTGATATAAAAAGGTAGTAAGATGTTATATTGCTAAATAAAAGATGGCAATTATTTGTAAAGCTACATAAATAAATCCTGTACTTAATTGTTTTTTTCGGCGCCAAGAACCAGAAAGGTATATAAAGACATATGTTCTTTCCATTTTATTCTCGTCCTAGGAGTATCAAGTAATAAAATAAAAATAATCTATGTCTCACTTGAAATTGTTAGCTCGCGAGATATTACAATAAAAGTTTACGCAGCTTTTGACTGAATTCCATACTCTGCAACGACAAAAATATCTCAAGCATTAATGGTTATCAAGATAAATCTTGAACTCCTAAAGACTGAAGAATGATTGAGTCTGCGAAAATGCCCAGGTATGAATGTGTTGCTCAGATTTTAATTTCATCAACCAAAAAGTCTTTCCTTCAGTGCATGTTTTTTTTTTAACTCACACCTTACTATCATAATTAAAGAGCGTCGTGTGTACGGGATAAACATATGTTAGCTGTGCCCCACTAGCCTTACCTTCTTTTTCAGCTAGGGGCCATTAGTGGCCATGTGGTCTAAAGCACTCTCCGTTGCAGATCAATGCTATCTCACCTCTGTCTGAGTAGGTTCAAGTCTAAGATTCGACTAATATGGATATGTGAAAAAGCTTGCCAGTAGCTTCTCGTGTGTCGGTTTCTTCCTGCATTATTAATACTGGCCTCAGTGTGCTGACAAATGGCGTTAAGCCCCAGAACAACACCAACGTTATCAGCTATGCGCCACTAATCCCGTCTTTATTTTCATCTGTGCGCCACTACTAAACCTGCTTTTATTTTCAGTTATGTGCCACAAGCACAACTTTATTGTCAGCTATGCGCCACTAACCCTGCCTTTATTTTCAGTTATTCGCCACAAGCCCAACTTTATTGTCAGCTATGCACCACTAGCCTAATGTCATTGTCAGCTATGCGCCACAAGCCCAACTTTATTGTCATCTATGCGCCACAAGCCCATATTTATTCTCATCTATGCGCCACAAGCCCAACTTTATTGTCAGCTATGCGCCACACGCCCATTTTTATTTTGTCATCTATGCGCCACAAGCCAAACTGTATTGTCAGCTATGCGCCACATTCGCAACTTTATTGTCAGCTATGTGCCACTACTCTCGCATTTATGCCCATGCCAGTAATTAATAACTGTCAGCATTCATCGGTGGAAAACGCAAGACAAAAAATATTATTTTTCGTAAGCCCTGATCATTGATTTGGATAATGGATGGATTCTTCAATGTGCTATTTGAACATTATGTTTTTGAGACTGAAGACATCGATTACATTTAGCCACAGGACGAAACAGATGTTATCATGATACATTAACTGAAGGATAAGCTATACAAAGATATATGGTGTATTCAATGAAAAATTTGTTAATCCACATATTAAGAAAATCTAATGTTTTGTTGGCAGTGTGATCAACGTTATACCTGAAATGTCAAATGGTTCGATTATTGTCATGAATAATTAGCTGTTATCTCGTGCTTGACTTTTGTACGTAGCTGAGAGTTGGATGTTGGCCTACTGACTAATCTCCTTGAAGATAATTGGGTGTTTTCACTACAAGTTGTCGAGCCATACATCAAGCGGGAATTATAAAAGAATGAAGTAAACAAAACTATTTATTTGGTTCTGAAAATGAGTCTTTGGATCAGTTTTCGGATATAATTTGGTATGGGTCAATGATATAAATTACTCGTTGGAATTTCAAGGTGTTCATTTAAATTTACTCATTTAAATAATCACTACGTTGTTACGATTACGAGTTCATTTAAAGACATTATGTATTATCTCCTCGTGACAACTGAAGACTAAATCAGCACATTATTGACTTGAAAGGATTATTTTATTCATTTGCACTTGTGATAAAGCTTTAGGATTACTCGGTGATTAATTCTTTAAGCCCCTCTTGCATTTCACTTTGTAATTTAGAGAACTAGATTATTTGTTGGTCTTACAATTCATGTTGCTTTTACTTCTTTCGTTCTGTTGGTTTAAAATCATAGGTTAATAAGAATATGTATGTATGTATGTATGTATGTATGTATGTATGTATGTATGTATGTATGTATGTATGTATGTATGTATGTATGTATGTATGTATGTATGTATGTATGTATGTATGTATGTATGTATGTATGTATGTATGTATGTATGTATGTATGTATGTATGTATGTATGTATGTATGTATGTATGTATGTATGCATGCATGCATGCATGCATGCATGTATGTATGTATGTATGTATGTATGTATGTATGTATGTATGTATGTATGTATGTACAATTGCAATAACAATAACTGTATTTCACATTATTGGCAAACAAAAGACGTTTTGTACAGATTGGTATCACTGGCTTCGAACACATTGCTATCAATTCTATCATAAGCAACGTTATTTTTAGTTTAACTTCGTTAAAATCTATTCTACTTTGAATAGGTTAAACGCATTCTTCATTTTGTTTGCAATTTACATATCACGGATAATCTAGCAAAATTAATAGTAGAAAGCATACCTTGTAGGAACATTGAACAATAAGATTGAACTGATAATTTTCTGCCATAATTAGATCTATATATACATCCACAATGCACTAGTAAACCAATAGAATAGATGTGAGAAGAGCATCCTTCAGATAAAGGTGCTTAATAATTGAGACTACGTCATTTATTGAGAAATATATTTAAATCCCATACATCCAAGTGTGAAAATGTATCGTGCGATTAATGATCGGTACAGTCACATTATAATGATAGAATGAGTCGAACCTTGAGGGAAATGTTTATTCAACTAGATGAAAAAGAGTATAATACCATGAAAGTACATGTGCATGTAAATTCATTGTAATGGACACATCACAAAACGTTTCTTATATATATATATATATATATATATATATATATATATATATATATATATATATATATATATATATATATGTGTGTGTGTGTGTCAACGGCAAAATAGCTCAAAAATATAGAACTCCTGGATTCAAAGTCATTCTTCTAGCTCTCAAACATTGTATGTGATAACTAAAACATCAAATAGCTGCTATTTGGAAACTGGCATAGCTACTTTTAAAGGAGCGTGATAGTTTAGCCAAACAGAGGACTATATACATTATTTTCCTAGCTCTTGGAATCTAAATCTCATATTAATCGACATGTTCTTGTGCTGTAATTATTTGCCACTTAGACAAACATAAAGTTAGAATCAAACCCAGCAACACGTCAATCTCAATCGTTGTTTCATATCTGAGGTCTGAAGTATGACTATTCCCTTGTTCTGAAGTAAAACCCTTGGTCTGTGATGATCATGAAATATGACGAAGTTATTCGTACTCCAAAATGATTCCCATATGTATTATGTCATTTGTGTGAACTAAAGTCGTCGTTAAATAAAAGAAACCAAGGCTGGTATTCATGAGTAACTTATTAAAATGCCTTAGAGTGTGTTTATGGGAAAGTCAATAATTTTCAATAACCAACATGCGCATCAATTATATTACACATGCGACTACAAAACCGTTGAATCAGAATAAGCCTAAATATCATCTTCGTCCAGTAAGGGGCACATAAAAAAATGAAATTTAATTAATATATGGCTGACTGTTTCCCGAGCTTCGAATCCAATTTCTCTTTCAAGTGAAACCCAGGCACATTTAGCTTGACTTTATGAACCATCCATTTAACCGACTAGCTTGATTTTAAGACGAGACAAATCTTTCCTTCTTAAAATTGGAACCGATAATAGCGCTTTTAAGTCGTAATGCCAATATCACTGGCTTGATGTCCACCCAGTCCAGTCTGATGTCCACCCAGTCCAGTCTGAAAATTTTCCTTTGGTATGTCATTAGGGCAAGACACTTAACTCCCATTTCATCAGCATCGTTTATCGTACAGGTTTTACAACTACCATCAAAACCAACGAAATCTTCCTTAAAGGCATGAGTTTAACCCACGTTTTCATTTGCTTACGAAATGCTTGAAAGGTATGTGTTAATCGATGCAATTTTCCACTGTTTTTTTGCTGAAGTAATTTGAGGGGAAATACACTTGACACGTGAAAGGCATGTAAAACTAATGAGTCTATGACGTAAAAGTAAACTGAACTAGTGTTCATCAGAGTACAAAATAGCAAGGAGTCATGAGAGTAGTTTAAGAACACGGGTCTATCATTCACAAGGAGGCTACGTTTGCACGTGTCGATTCGGGTATATTTAAAACAACTTCCACATCAGATAAAGTGACATTATAATGTTAGGAAAAGCCAGATAGCACCATGTGTTTCTTGCTATGATTACACTGCCTCATAATTGTTTGGTTCTATGTAATGAGGATAACATTGTTGTACACGCTTTAACGATTTACCTTCACAGCACACATGTGTGTGCTTGTTTTTGTGTGAAAAAGATGGATAACATATGGACCATTACCTTAAATAACTCGATTATTAAGCCCCTTCCAGGTAATAATTATTGCTAATAGACCTAGATAATTGAGAAATCGGCTTTTAAACAACATATACACTTATCTTTTAAATAAACTAGATTTTTACCAGCACCAACAAGGCGTTCTTGATCATGATAATTGTAAATATATCCGATATCATCGATCTGACTGTTTAAAACCATGACAATCATTATCAGCCTGCTCAACACTGTCGTCGTCATTAGTGTCCACTTAATGCTGAAGATATTGTCTCTACTTTTCCTAGAATATAAAATAAGGTTCTGACCTTGTTGAAAACATGGCCTCTACTTTTCCTAGAATATAAAATAAGGTTCTGACCTTGTTGAAAACATGGTCACTGCTTTTCCTAGAATATAAAATAAGGTTCTGACCTTGTTGAAAACATGGTCACTGCTTTTCCTAGAATGTAAAATAAGTTCTTGACCTTGTTGAAGACAATGCTTTACATAAAATGTGCTCGACCTTGTTTCGTTTGCAAGTTCCACTTCCGCTACGAATCAACTTGTATTCTTGCTTTTATGCATTCTCGTTTGATTATTGTGATGATGACGATGACACTGATCCTTTATTAATTAATAAAGATGAAAGCAATGTGACGATGCTTACGATAACAATCATTAGAATAAGAATCACGCGGCAAACAATAACTATAATGATAATATTGCTAACACATCTTTGAAATAATCAAGAAATTACACTTTTGATTATAATGACCCAATCAAGCGTTCCAACTGTATGGTACTTTGTTTTAATGAAGCGATCAATAATTCCACAAAAAGTACTTTAATTTCAATGAATTAATAAGAACAGTTCCGTTAGAATGGTACTTTTATTTTAACAGTCAAGAGTGCCATTTGAATGGTACATTTATTTCAATGACTCAATCCATTAAAATGAGACTTTCATTTCAATGAATCCATCAACATTTCCATTAGAATGGTGCTTTTATTTTATTGAATCAATCATGATTTCATTAAACTGGTACTTTTATTTCAATGAATCGATCAAGATTTCCATTACAATGGTACATTTATTTCAATGAATCGATCAAGATTTCCTTTGCAATGATATAGTTATTTCAATGAATCGATTAAGATTTCCTTTGGAATGGTACATTTATTTCAATGAATCGATTAAGATTTCATTTGGAATGGTACATTTATTTCAATGAATCGATCAAGATTTCCTTTGAAATGGTTCATTTATTTCAATGAATCGATTAAGATTTCCTTTGGAATGGTACGTTTATTTAAATGAATCGATCAAGATTTAATTTGCAATTATATATTTATTTCAATGAATCGATTAAGATTTCCTTTGGAATGGTACATTTATTTCAATGAATCGATCAAGATTTCCTTTGGAATGGTACATTTATTTCAATGAATCGATCAAGATTTCCTTTGCAATGACATATTTATTTCAATGAATCGATTAAGATTTCCTTTGGAATGGTACATTTATTTCAATTAATCGATCAAGATTTTTTTGGAATGGTACATTTATTTCAATGAATCGATCAAGATTTCCTTTGGAATGGTACATTTATTTCAATGAATCGATCAAGATTTCCTTTGGAATGGTACATTCATTTTAATGAATCGATCATGATTTCCTTTGGAATGGTATATTTATTTAAATGAATCGATCAAGATTTCCTTTGGAATTGCAATTTATTTCAATGAATCGATCAAGATTTCCTTTGGAATGGTACATTTATTTCAATGAATCGATCAAGATTTCCTTTAGAATGATATATTTATTTCAATGAATCGATCAAGATGTCCTTTGGAATGGTAATTTATTTCAATGAATCGATTAAGAGTTCCTTTGAAATGGTACATTTACTTTTAGGTAATTACTCTAGAGTTCCATTTGAGTTGATAAAATGTCAGGAGTCTATCGAGACTTCCATTTGAATAGTATTTGTGTTTCAATGAATCAATCAAGAGTTCTATTAGGATATTAAATTTATATCAATGAATCAGTCAAGAGTTCCATTAGAATTATATTTTTATTTCAATGAATCAAGCGTTCTTTAAGAATGATATTTTTATTTCAATGTCTTAATCGTTTGTTCCATTTGAGTGGTACATTTACTTATAATTATCTAATAGTTCCATTTGAATGGTACATTTCCAGTGAATGTGTAGAGTTTTATTAGAATGGTACTTTTATTTCAATGAATCAGTCAAGAGTTCCATTTGAATGGTGATTTTAGTTTTACTTCTTTAACGCATCATTACAAAAATAGGATTGATAACTATTCATTTAAAGCACAAACCCCATAGAAAACAAAACACAATTAAATGATGTATGTGGTATTCAGATTGATGCATGATTATTGACCGTACTAACGTGGCAATTGATTATACACAATTATTATGAAACGTTGCTATATAGTTCTTAACGATATGTGAGGCACGATTAATTAAAGTGTTGCTTTAAACATACTTCTAGTAGGGTAAGATAGTTAATATACAGAGCTTGTATTGAATGTTGTTTCTCTCCGCCATCCCATCGAGATTATTCGTCTTTTTCATCCAAACTGAACCTAACTTGTTTGAAATCATATTCGGAATATACTTCCACTGCCCAAAGATGTTTTCACTAGTTTGGTATCACAAATCAACGCGAAGATTTTTTTAACGGACCATTTCTTTGTATGATCTTTTTTTGCACCTTTGCTTGTTAAACAATTATCTAGTTTCTCAAAGACACATTTGGTGTGTATATATATACACATATATATATATATATATATATATATATATATATATATATATATATATATATATATATATATATATATATATGCAATAAACTGACGACTAGTAACTAACTAGCGTGAGCGCTTTCGACTCTTAATGAGTCTTTTTCAAAGGCAAATACAAAACATATATAAGACAAACAAATAAACACGAAAACGTTGTGTTTGTAAACCTCTACATGTAAACCTTTACATGGCTGTCTCTACATGAGGTAAAACTATAAATACAACCTGCAGCTTGTATAGCCTAGTTGCCGATACTGAAAACTTTATATAATTCCCTATATATATTCTTCTATGTTTCATTTTTCAGTTTCATGCAAATACAAATATCTATCTAAGATTTTGTATATACAATCCTCTAGCTTTCAATTTTTAACTAAAATAACAAGTCCTTCGATTTCGTAGTATTAACGTGTGTATGCTTTCATTACACATTCTTAGATTGATCACAGTGTAGCGACAGACGCAAAAATCTATCAATTGATCCTACAAAGGGATGTTTGCATTTGCATGAAACATAAAATAATATTTTGAAAAAGAGGAACAATCTCATTGTAATCGGATATTTTTTTAGCAATTATGCATGTTCTAATGACGAGATATATCGGTAACAATATATTGCGTATCTGAGGGACTGGTTGGTGTTTATTAGACTACCAAAAACTATGGCATTTTATCTCATCAAGATGACCTACCTTCTTGTCTGCTCCGATCTCCGACCTATCCCATCACGTATCAAGCAAATCAAACAATGGCAATACTCAGAGTAAATGCACGTGTTTTTTGTTTATAGTCTTGTTCTAAATTACATACGCTTTTAGATAAGTGGATGAAATAGGCAAATAAACTATTACTTCGGCGATTAGTGTATCTTAGCAAACTTATCAGGGAATAATTTCTTTTTTTTACTTGGAAACGTCCACATCTGATCGCCAATTGTTTAGTTTTCTTCACAATTTACAATTGATTTTATCTTCTGAGACACCAGCTCTCTTTCCGTTAATTTTGTATTGCACATAAGTCATAGGCAATGCTTGAGTTGCAACTACAATTTTGTAGTAAAATAATGTACACAATGTCACCCAGACCTAATGTTTTAATTCCGTTTGACTCATAATATAGGAATGTATTTGAGTTTACCATCTCGAACGATGACTTTCTTGAGAGCATAAACTCAATTCTCAGGGTTTATTTTTATTGTTGTTGCTGTTGCTATTGTTGTTGTTGTTGTGGTACGGTCTAACGCTATTTTTCAGCACACGATAGGCTATACATGACGGCCATTTTTATGCTGGAGGAAGAACCCTGGAAAACCCCGGGAAGAACCACCGACCCACGAGAAGCTACTGGCAGGCTCTTCTCACGCTAGCTGAGTCTGGACTCGAACTCACGCAGACAGAGGTGAGATGACAGTGATCCGTAACGGTCAGCACTTTAGGCCACTCGGCCACTCGTGGCCCTGGTTTATTTTTTAAAAAAAATAGCACTTGAGCTACAACTTTATGTTCAGCATTTTGCGTTTACCACAATCGTAAATACAAAATATAACATAGTCTCTCTCTCTCTCTCTCTCTCTCTCTCTCTCTATATATATATATATATATATATATATATATATATATATATATATATATATATATATATATATATATATATAAAAATATATCAAGATATATATATATATATATATATATATATATATATATATATATATATATATATATATATATATATATATATATATATACATTCTAGGGATTCATTTTTATGAAAGTACTTCTTGTAATTTGAAACCAACGCAATTAATTATAGTCACAGAAAAGTTGGATTAATCTGTCTAATTCAAGGTTATCTCCTTTTTTGAGGTGCAATCTTTCCATGTTTGGGTAAGGTCATAATGCTCGGATAGAAGTATTTTTATTTTGTTTTGAGAGGGTTTTGTTATGTTGGCGACATAGCCAATAATGGAAGCATTAAAATAGTTGGTAATATATGGTGATTTACAACCGTATATGTTGCCATACAAATGGCTAACCAATGGGTAGAAAAGTATAAAACGCTCTACCGATTTCAAATTATTTCATGTTAAAACTAATTTCAGAAACAAAAACAAGAAAGAAGCCCTTTAAAAGAAAACGACTTTAAAATGTACACACATGTTCAATAAGAAAGTGGAAAAAACCTACAAAAGAATTTTAATGCATATGCCAGCAAGTGGATCGATTGATAAACTGATTTAATGTCATTATGATTTTTAACGTAGCTTTAAAAAATTTCAGATCTCTACGATGTCTGCAGTGTGGCAGTTTATAGTGATGTATAGCACTGTGACATCATGCCACAGACATGTAGCACGATGTTCCACCCAGTCACATTATCCTGTCATAGGACCTACCGGTCCAAGCACTAACCTTTTAATAATGAGCGTCAAGCGAGGCAGCTGTTAGTACCATTTTTGTAAGTCTTTGATATGACTCTACCAGGGTTCGAACTCACGACCTCCCGCATCCGTGGCGGACGCGTGATCAAATGGATAAACTATCTTAAGCTGAGCTGTCTGTTCTTTACTGCTTTTTTTTTAGAAATGGTCAATATTTAACAATTTCTTTTTAAACAAAATGGAAACACATGTTATGATTGGACATAAAATTATTTGAATTGTTACCTTGGCGTGCATGAAATATATTTTATGTACCTTTTTATTGCGATGTATTTAATCATCATATTCAAGGGAATGAGAAGGAAGGACCAACATGGTGTGTATCCATTCAATGGGCTGTGTGAATTATACCTAGTGCTGTACGTATAAATGCAATAATACAAATAGCTTGTCTAACGACAAGAAGAACTTGTTTTACACGCTTTAATAGCTTCAGACCATTTTTTATGTTAACTTGCATATTCTGAATTTAACTCAATCTCAAAGACTCAAGTGCCTTCTATATCAATATTAGAATGTGGTAACTGTTATTAAAATCCATTTCATAGTTTGCTCATTTAGTTGACAACTCCTGTTGCTCGGCACCGAATGCAAAATAAATTGTTTTCATTAGAAATATATATTGAACAGTCAGTGAGATCTCATAAAAAAGCGAATTTTAATATACAGCACACGATAAAATGTACTTCCGAGCAGGAACCGAAAAGGAATTAATTGCTAGTCAAGAAGGTGATGTTAGTATACATTATATGCGATGTTCTTCTACACTGCCTGATTCGGCGTGATATAATTTTAAACAAACTATTCTATCTCCATTAACGGTATTCCTATGTTGCGTCTGCATCATCAGCCACCGAGATGTGTTTAGAATAAAGCGGATATTAGCGATAGAAGAAGTAAATTTCTGAGAGGGCGACCAGCGTAAAAGCAAACTGTTGTAAATAAGATTACTACAATTTGGCATCTAGCATTGTCGTCTATTTCTCAAATTTGTCATTACACCTATTGTTGGGTTCATAAAAGATTTAATTTAATGATAGAGCAAAGGCATTTCAGATCCTAAAAGAGTTTCAGTGTATTTACCAATAAGATCCATGAAATGTATAAATAGTGGAACCTCCATGATCGTTATTTGGTGATCAATGTGTCACTTGCATCTGAATAAATTGCTTCCAGTTTTAAATGAAATTACCATTAATAGTACGTAAGTAAAACTTAGTACTAAGCTTTTGCCTCATGAGCTAGAAGAAAGACATTTAAGTTTTTATGAAAACTACCTTGAGTTTTTTCCTTGGCACACTCAAACGATTTAACTCTTTTCAGCAAAATAAGATTAATTTGATCAATTCCATTAATTGAAAATTTTCACCAGTATGGATCATAAAATAATTCTTTGCAGATTTAAAATGCTGTAACAAAAATATATTTGATTCATATATTCAGATATTTTGGCATTTATGAGTTACATATAATATTTACAACCGCAAATAAAAAGATAGATTCCTCCATGATTTTGCAACGGATCGCAAAAGAGGTCTGTTTTAGCATTAACTGGTTTTTGGGTTAAAGATTACCGGGGCAAGTAGGATGGATAAAATATCGACGAAATTTATGTTGGTAGCAAATTGCCTAGACAAAAACTCAAGCCAGGTCTATACAGTAGTTTGCTCACACGCTGTTGGTGTATACCTATATGTGACACTTTGTGCAGTTCGTGCTTGCGTTGTTTTGAATTTTACTTTATAGCATATAGTCAAATAATGGCAAAAGGATGTGTGTATAACCACACAATGGCAATAGTCTGTTTATACAATGTTTAATCAATTTCTGTTTCAACCCTCATCATTTGTACTCACATCATTGTAGGCTACTGAAAATCATATGCTCTGAATAAGAAATTAGAAAAGGCATGTTCAGCGAATATTAACAATCAATATTGGCCGTTACCGTAAGGTTATAAATAATTATGGGCAGAAATGCTAAGCATATCAGCGTATTTGACAAGAACGGCCGTATTTACACTTGAAATGCCCTAGGTCCAAAGTTTAGCTGTGATGTCGGCTTTAAGTACTGAGTGTATCGTTGGGAGAAGGCTAACAAATACTTACCCTCTGTACCCTTCCTTAAACTGGTCTACAACCATTTCAATTAGCATGCTGTTCATTAGAATCACCGCTCTTGTCAGCGATTTTCTGTAGTTGGCTTTGTTGAATGCATATACTATTTATTGGTGAAATAAGTATTTCTTCCAAGCGCTAAGCTCTCCACGTCGACATAGGAGTACAACGTTTTGCGTAATATTACGTTGATGTCTGTGCCATTAGCTATGGGCCAGTACGTGACACAGACTGCATAATTGATATGTTGGCTATCACCATTTCCAAGACACTGTTAGTATACTGAAAATTGTGAGTAAAATTTAACTGTCCGAGTGACAACATCATATATTTCTCCATGCTGTTTAGAATGGTGATTATTTTTCCAGAACAAATTTGCCCAGTATCGTTTATGATATGATCTCAGTCATAAATTCACAAAGTAAGCATCACATAGTGTAAGTTTACTATGGATATGTTGGTCTACAGTTTGAAGTTACATGCCCTGTGGGCTGAGTTGTGGTACTTGTCAGTGTTATGATGGCGTTCTTGTGTGAGTAAATGTGTAACAGATGTAACAGTATGTTGCTTCAAGCAAACCTTTGTTCTCTTCACCATTCAGTAAAATATCACATCGCTCTTGAATCATCTTTTCCTTCTCTTTCTGATCGAATTCTTGGGTAAATGTACAAAAAACAAACTAGTAACGTTATATCACTGATTAGGGTATCTAGGAGATGCCATCGCGCAGAAAAAACATATGAATAATAAATATCAATGGACTTGGGCAGCAATTTTCCGAAAGCGACATTTTATCCAGAGCCGTCCGTTTACATGTTTACTGATTCGAAATTCCTATAGATAATCTACGGGAAGTTCTTCTGTTCGTGCTAGTTTTTACAGATTACATTTTCTTTTATGTCTCCAGTAAACACAAAATCCTGGAAGTTTCGCCTATATCGCATCAGTCATTAATACATAGTTCCAGAAGGTCAGCCCGACTAAACTCTTACAGGCAACGGCGGAAGGGGTAGTTTACTTTTACTGTTGATAATTTTTATAACATAACAAATTCATTTTTCAGATAAAGTGACTCTTTGCGACTGAAGAAATGTCAAAGCATCGGATTGTAGTTTTATTCTGGGCATAATGACGCGATAGCTCTTCTTTAAGCATTTATATGCTAGCCTTATAAGGGTATAAAATCTGGCATCTGGCTTCGGATCATGGCCGTGCTTTCATATTTCCAATGATTATTTTTCCTTTGGTGAGCTGTTGCTAGCTCATTATCCTTAGAAAAAGCATATCGAAATATTTATCAAAATAGATAGGTTTATTCTCCCATACATTATACAGTATTGGCACTAAAGTGTCAACCATACGGCTAGCGTTTCGAAGGACTGTAACCGGTAGTTTTGATTGTACCTGAACGCGATGCTGGAGGGGTCGCTCTATAATAGTACTCTATGATTATATGTTAACATCGAATGACGTCGCTAATCTCCAGTATTACTATGTTGCCCATAGACAGTAATTACCCTTTTTCTTCCCCCAACTTTTATAACCATCCAACGAACGCTATAAACTGAATTCGTTTCGGACTATTCCTGTTCTATAATTTTAGCTAATTACTGATCTGCATTCTTTCTTTAATCCTCCTTTGGTTTATGCTGTATGTAATTACCACAACAAAGCGGACAAATTCAATGGTTTGTAGTAACGCCAGAAACGCATTTCCAGCCCAACTGTGTATCCACGTCCACACCACGGTGCGCTAACCCCACTGTACACATCTGAATAGTTCTTCCTGCAAATCTGTTTTCAAGTTTTGCTATCCAGTAAATCTGTTGTAACCATAAAACACTATACCTGAATGTATTTAACCAGCCACAAAACATTATGACCTATTACCATTATATCTCTAAAATGATCTTTTTTCATATCGTTTTGAAATGGCCACAGCAAGGAAGGGAACGGGTTGGGAATGGTTCGACTATATATACCAAGATGTTCCCTCGCGTTTTGACAACGCTAACAGCTTGTTCACACAACCTGTTAGCCTGTAAACGTGTCCATACCTATCCCACACTTGCTACACGTCAAGCTAAGATGGTGGCAGCAAATTGTTACTCTATAATTATTTCAATTTATTCTGATGAAATTATATATTGATATTAAGCTACGTTGTATTCCTATGAAATAAAACAAATTTAAGATATGTGATAACTTGTGATGTTTAGTACAATATGTGTTGGTAAATATTATAAAATTATAATATGATCATAAGAAGTCACGAATTTAACTCGTATTGCAGATATTGACATAATATGATATTGTATATATCAAGATAGACTGAATGTAGGCATAATAATTGCGGGATGATCAATCAAAATAACAACATCAGCTCGAACAGGAGGATTTTCATCCAATCGACGAAGCGGAACTGTCAGTTTGAAGAAACAAGCAACAATTGCTTTAATAAAATACAGGGCTTTCTGTTTTATGAGACTGGCGTTACAATAATCGTGTTAAATAATGTGAAAATGAATAGTCATCAAAATTTTTTTAACTTTGAGTTGTCGTGTCATTATAACACGCCAAATTACTTAAAGGAATCATTAATTTATACCAAAACAAAAATAGTAGATGAATCTGAATCGGAAGACTCTTAAATGAAATTGACTTTCTAAAACAAGCGCATGTCAGTTCAACTAATTAAATCTTCAAATCATTAAAACGCATTAAACAATTAGCCTATATTATAGAATTAGTATGTGTGTTTAACACAATTAGGAAATCACAGAGTCTATTTTAGAGACGTAGAATAAAATTTTACTCAGGTAAATGTTTGTGTGCATAGTGTGTAATACATTATATATGTAATTGATTGATAAATACAATGCCTGTCCATATATGATCAGTCTTTTATCAGTTTTTCAAAATTTGAGATTAAATAACTCTCCATGCTGACCATAACAAACACTTTACTAATTATTCATAAATACATTTATGATGTACGAATTAAAATCAACACTGTCGCAGTTTGGTCTTAACATTCACAGAGCATGATGTATTGTTTGTATTTTTTACAAGCAAATGTTCCAACGATTTCAGCACCGAGTTACTTCTACTCGGGTTAGAAATCATCACAAACTTTATTCGTAGCCTGTGATAACAGGTACAGACGTAACTCGATGTTTAGAACGTACTTACAGATTTTGATTTTATAACAATATTTCACGTTATCAAAATTATTAGTCAGACCCCTTGACCGATCGAACCATGGAGCAATAAAAAATGAAGAGCAGATAAATTAGTTAGCATGTTGTTATTTTTTTTAGTTTTAACTTTATTTATATTTTGTGTATGCGTAAGTTAATGTCTATATAAAATCCTACTTTGATAAATTGTTATGAACAAATGTATGTCTTTATAAATTTCAAAGCACTTCTTGTGCTTGATTGTGCCTGAATATTCATGTGTGAATGCATGAATGCATACGAAAAGTCAAAACGCGACTTATCAGTGTATTCAATACATAAATATAGGGGTATATATATATACCCCTATATTTATATATATATAGGAGAATGTACTAATTGGAAAAACAACGAAATATAATTATATAATCTTCATTAGCTTCTTTTGTAAGACTACTTTCCTTTTCAAGACGATGATGACGGCAATGAAAAACATGATAATGGTGAGAAAACTAAAGATGATAACTATGATAATGCTCTTTAATTGGCTCATATATTAATTTCAAAATTTACTTCGAAATTTAATATTTGATTATAAGCATTTTAGGGCATATTGTTGAAAGAACAAAATACATGCTTTCTCTGACACGTGCTCTATATCGTTTGTTTCAGCCCTCTTGCTTTAATGCTTACCAGACCTTATTTTAGCTATTTGGACATAAACATAACTTGAAATGTGAAGGAAAGAAAGCTTTACTTGCGCTGGATGCGTTATGTTATAAATAAGTAATGCTATTACACTATATACATTAACCATAAAAAACATTGTTTTATATCAACCCAAGGCAAAATCAGTGATGCACATACCAATATAGACTCATGTCATAGTTGTCAAAATTAGATTTCATTGAATTAAACAAGAATAGCTGAAATAAGGCTACACATCTGCTTGAAATTACAGAAACTATACCACAACCACATTTGCTAGATGTGTGCATTGCAACAAGCCGCTAAGCTTATATTTGCAGTCGTTTATTTGTCAGAGACTATGCATATGTCCATCACTCCATCCAAACTTTAGTTCTCACCATGCAACCATTGTTATTCATCACCAAATCTAATGATGCATGAACCCATTCAAGTTCATTCAGCATTTCCTCATATGGAAAATATGAGTAGATAACGGCAATACCAAAATGGCACATAAAATGGATACAGAACAGAGGACGTAGATCTCTCCTACAAACTATAACAAGCTACAACTACAAGTCAAGATTAGGCCACCACGTTATACGATTTCATATATATATATATATATATATATATATATATATATATATATATATATATATATATATATATATATATATATATATTCTTCTGATTCCGTTCGCCATCACTGAGAGTTATGGTTAGTAAAACAAAAACTGGTCGGGAAAAATCTTGCTCTAGTCTGGACTTTGTCTTTTGGTGGATGAATCGCTACGATGGTTGAGATCAGTGTCAAACGAACAACAGTGAACACTCATATACTCGATTAACCTCTACAACATTTATCAAACTGCATGGAAGTGTGTGTGTGTGATTTAGATTTTAATATAGCTTTAAAACATTTTCAGACTTACCGCTACGATGTCTGCAATATGACAAGTTTTAGTGATGTCTAGCACTGGATCATCATGCCGCAGACATGTGGCATGATATTCAACCCAATCACATTATCCTGACACCATGCATACCAGTCCTAAACTCATAATGCTGAGCCTCAAGCGATAAAGCTGTTAGTACCATTTAATGTCTTTGGTATGACTCAGCCTGTGTTCGAAACCACGCCCTCCCCAATTCAAGGCGGACGCTCTAACTACTAGGCCATCGGAGCGGTCTGCATGGATACAATTAATTAATGTTTCACATCCATGGATACGTTATCTTTATTCGTGGTCATATAAGATATATTGCCATGTGTACTAATTACGCAGAGTATTAAAATAAAATTATTGTTTATACAGTTTTGAATCAATCTTAAATCTTGTAATTCGGCACTATAAGCTTTTTCAGCCCTGGTGAAACTGACTTAACAGAAAAGATGAAAACACCACTACTTGGATGGTCCTTACAGTATATGAACGGAGTAGACTTCTGCCTGGCTATCTGACCTTCAACTGTCTACCAAATAGACACATAATCAAGTACAAAATATGTTAACTATGCTATATTGCACTAACTGGCTCCAGTCCAATATATGTTTCTGACCTGACCCATGTGTACACCATATCTAGAACCTTAAGTTCCTTTTCCGACACTCGCGTTATTACTGTTTCCACTATTAAAACGAAGTCATCCAGAACAACGTTATTTTGCGTACCGAAGATCAGCAATATAAGGAGACCTCGATCTCATTCTAGTATGCTATTAAAATTAAGCTATTTCAACTACAACAACAGACTTAATATATTTTAATTACATTTAGTTTTTCAATTATTGTCAGGATGTTTTTGTTTTGTAATTTCATGGTGTTTGTCATTGTAATCGTGTTGTGCACGTTTTGTGTAAATCTAATATTGCAACGAGCATGGAGCTTCTAAACATTATGCTCCTGACCAAATCCATATTATTATTATTATTATTATTATTATTATTATTATTATTATTATTATTATTATTATTATTATTAAATTTATTATTATTATTATTATTATTATTATTATTATTATTATTATTATTATTATTATTATTATTATTAAATTTACGCCTCAATATGAATCTGTCAGATCCACATTAATTTTGCATCATGACGGAACGAAAAGAAATGCTATGGTGACACATTGATTCCAACCACTTGCCACGTATCCACTTCAAGAGGATGAAGTATTCATTCAAATATGTTGACAAAATTTAAGTAGGTTCTCTTAAGACGAGAAATAAGTCAGCGTTTCTTGAATTTAAGTAGAAATATCCATTAATGTCGCCCTAATATTAGGCCAATTTGACCAATAGCAGTGTTTAATGCCCACTTGTGTTATCTTAGATCGTAATATATATATATATATATATATATATATATATATATATATATATATATATATATATAGAGAGAGAGAGAGAGAGAGAGAGAGAATACAAACCATATGGAGAATAACAACCCTTTCAAGCGTACTGGATCCACCAAGGGATCACGTGTGTCAGGGATTGATTAAAATAGATGCAATAAACTGACGACGAACAGTACGAAACTAGTAACTAACTAACCTAAGCGCTTTCGACTCTTAATGAGTCTTTATGAAAGGCAAATACAAAAGATATATACGACAAACAAATAAACACAAAGACGTTGTGTTTGTAAACCTCTACATGGCTGCCTCCACATGTGTTAAAACTATAAATACAACCAGCTTGAATAGACTAGTTGGGGAAACTGAAAACGGTGTATAATTTCCTAAAAGTCTACAAGTCAAAGCGACATCTATTTTTACTTTCTGTACATTTATGTAACGCAGATTATATCCCGGATATTTGATTCTATACCGGTTATTCTTATAGTAAAAATTGAAGGATAATAAGAAGATTTAGAAAATGTTAAATTCTACTAGTGCATAGTTTTCATTTTCTAGTCTTCTTAGTTTAGACCGCTTAGTTTCAATGTTTTAAGGCGGCGTATCCAGTATGATTCCTTTTCCTTCCTGGTTTCGGAACTCCAGCTGTGGTTGTTAGAAATAGCGATAAGTATTATATCACTGAAAATGTGGACAGGGGAGGAGAAGTGTTCTGCGACCGGGCTTCTGTACAGCTTTTTTGTCATCCAAACAGATCTATGAAGGTTTATCCTTTTGTGTAGCTTTGCAGTTTCTCCGACGTACTGAAGGCCACAGATCTTACATGTGATGAGATAAATCATTCTCTGTTTTGCACGTTATGTTTGGAGCATGTATGTTTAGTTTTTCTTTAGTCACTGTGCTAGTGAATGCTTGGTCTCTATCATATGTTGACAGGTTTTGCATCTTTTATCGCCACAGGGTCCAGATTGACTAGGTTGGTTTTGACTAGCGATTGGCGTTAGCTTTGCCTTGACTAGGATGTCCTTTAGGTTTTTTGGTCTCCGGTAAGCTACTACAGGTTTGTTCGGAAGTATTAGGTTTAGTATGTCTGACGATTGCACGGTTGGCCAGTGGTTTGCGATGATTTTACCTACTTTGGGATTGTCCGGGTGATAGGTCAGAATAAATGGTATCTTATCAACTTTTTCTTTCTGTCCATATCTGAGTAGGTCATCATGTCGTATATATGTTTTGTATTTGCCTCTGAAAAAGACTCATTAAGAGTCGAAAGCGTTTAGGCTAGTTAGGTACTAGTTTCGTATATATATATATATATATATATATATATATATATATATATATCTATATATATATATATATATATATATATATATATATATATATATATATATGTGTGTGTGTGTGTGTGTGTGTGTGTGCGTGTGTGTTCAACTGCACAGAAAGCTATGCAGCCACGAGTTGGGTACAATAAAGCATTATGCTAAATAAGGATATCTGCTGGATTTAGCGATACATTCCAAACTCTTAAAATATGCATTACCAGAGATAGACTCTGAAACAAAATTTTATCATATTTACAAAACGTAAAGGTTCTACGTCAAAACTTATCCATGAACCATATTGAGCCAGGCACATGTATTCCAGAGATTTATCACTATTGACATTAGTAGTCATCCGTACTTTTCCTTACTTAACGAAAGAATCTTTCTTCGTTTAAACTATTAAACTTAACATGTAATGTTTGATAAGTTGAAAAGTGTATATTTCAAACGAACCATGCATTGTTTTCGCGCTTTTAAGAAACACTGTTCCAGATAAGAAAATATTTACTATGTTTGATGGAAGCGAAAATAATTTTTTCCCTGTGGTCTCAAAATTGATAATTTCTCTGCCCCACATTATCTTAATGAAATCATCTAACAGCAACCCTTTTAAGGTAGCCCTCCTAATAATCTTTAACAAATGCCTTTCTTTAATATTGTGTCTTGCTTGAGTCCAAAAAATGTGTGATGGGTAATTTGGTACTTCAAAAATAATGTGTGTGAGATTTGGTTATATGAATAATGTGTGGATAAACTTTGGCCATTTCAAACTGTAATTTAATAAGAGAGGGTATTTATTGATCGCATTGACAACTACAAAAGTAAAATTTTTAATATCTGGGATTTTTATTATAGCTTATTTTAACCATATTGTTTAACTCTGCAGAAAATAGTAATCCTAGGTAGATAAATTAAGATAAATCCAGATATCACCTGTACTTAAATCTCAATATAATTGTATTTAAAATACCAATATTAACTGTATTATGAGTAAACATTTAATATTACTATCTGTTCTACATCTAATCCTATGTTGTTGTTTTCTTTTTTCAATATCTATAATAGGACCATACAATTTTAGGATATCGATAAATAAGATAAAATTATATTTTCGCAGACTTGTCTCAATCAATATCAGTGAGTTCACTGTCGCATACATACTATAAGATATTTTCTTTCATATTTTTATTTTTTAGGATTCCATTAATATATTACGTTTTCCTTAAAATACATGTCAAAAAATCACATATAGCGACACTATTTAAGGAGAAAAAATTGCCCTACAGCCTATTTTACAAAAAGGCATTATTGCACTAGCAAAACATTTTTTTCCCGATCTTTTTAATCTTCACCGAAATATAAATAGTCTAATACATTAGTAATGCAACATAATCAATTGATTCTCAAATATAACACAAGAACAGCACTGCGTTTTATTTTTTTGCTAGAGCACATATGATCACTAAAGGTAGGAGTTGTTTTCCAATCTTCCGTTGGTGACAAAATGTATGCATTATTGATAATTAATTAAAATATGTTAACGTTTATTTGAAATAATATCTGGTACAATTGTGTAATATCAATTATGTAAATAAATGTGTCCCCATGAAATGTATCTCCATGAAATGTGTTCCCATGCCTTCAGTTATTGTTTTAGTTTATAATCTTTTGGACGACACCTTAGTGCACATGGCTTTTACTTGATAATATCTTCCATGCATTAATTGCAACATTAATTATCCCGGCAAACCGTACCTTAAAATGTCTAAACGTGTGAAGCTCTAAATTATGTTGCATATTTATCATTGTTTCATTAAACTTACCTGTATGCTTTCATATCATTGCTTCAGCCACCAATTGTGGAACAGAAATGACCGAATCGGTAATCCAGAGATGTGGACATGGCCCTAATTAAATGCAATGCCTTTATGCTTTCATGCCATTGCTTAAGCCATCACTTGTGGAACAGAAATGACCGAATTGGTAATCCATAGATGTGGACATGGACCTAATTAAATGCAATGCCTTTATGCTTTCATGTCATTGCTTAAGCCATCACTTGTGGAACAGAAATGACCGAATCGGTAATCCAGAGATGTGGACATGGACCTAATTAAATGCAATGCCTTTCAATTCTGTCTGATCTTGCGTGATAAATACTATCCTAAGAGGTGATCTATTTTGATATACTAAGCTACGTTATTACTTCCGAAACAGTGAATTCTTGAATTACAATATATACTCCTAATGAAGCAAATAATGGCGAGAAAATAACAAAGGGTACGAGACAATCAAACACCTTATTCAAATACGTCATGAATAGGACTCTGGTAGAATGACTCTAATTATATCGTCCATGACTAGCGTTGGTCATTTGCTCTATTTGTATTTTGGCGTACTCAAATAGTGCTCCCGTAATTAAATTTACTCTTCGTATGATAAAGAGATCAACAAGAAGACACACTGGATACAAATCTTATCTGCATGTAATATAGGCTACAAAGAAATATATTTGTTCTTTCTGTGGACTTTTATTCTTAATGGAAGCGCAAAATTTGGATTCAAAAAAGTTTCATATTCTGTGTCGTTTAGTAACCCAAGAAATGGACAACTTAATCTCTCATGATTGCTGAGCAACATCTGTAGTTGTGTAAAAATTACAATATGCAGAATTAAAAAGTACATGTGTCCTGATTATGTATAGTGTTCTTCAAAGCGTAGAGATGCAATTCAGTTTCGGTTCTTCATATATAAGGTCATTTAATTCGCATGTTCCACTTAAAGAAAGTTATATAGTTGTTTAATTTATCATTCTTACTGAAGAATGGAAGATTGATGTATTTAGGTCCGTGTAAATTTTGACAGCCTAGATTGTTAAGATACATATTACTGATGGTAAGAAAATATGAAATCCGCATTGATCTAAAACACGTAATACAAGAATACGAAAAAGACCTTGATCTAGAAGCAAGATAAACAAAAATGTGCAGGTCACCTTGATCGAAAGCGCGGTATACAAGAATGTGTAGGTCACCTTGATCGAAAGCACGATTCACAAAAGTGCGATAGTCACCTTGATCTAAATCACATTATACAAGATTTCGTGATCTAAAACACGACATTCAAAAATGCGAAAGCTATTGTGATCTACAAAGCACTGTATACAAGAATATAAAAGTCACCTTGATGTAAAGCTCAGACTGTAGAACTGATAATATGTCATGGGGTTTACCGGGATGTGTATGTTTAGTTTGTGCCTGTATTCAGAGAGTTCAGTGCAATATATGTGAGGCAGCTGAGTGAAATTTATAAAACATAAATATCGGAACATTGTTAGGATCGAACTACAGTACATAATAAAGGTTATTAAGTATCAATGTCAACAGCTTTAGCCTGCGTCGTCATGTTACCACAATTCATTGTGAAATAAAAGTTTTGGTAAGTATATGAATTGTTTGGTAAAGAATAACATTGAACTTCTCTCATATCTTGAACTAATAATTTAATGCATTTTCTATTGACCTAAACTAGGTCGATAATCTTTGTGGTGAACATTAGGAAATAATTCAAGAGGTGTGTATCTGAAAATAACAGTGTTTAAGGAGTTACCATTAAGAACACAATATAAACATCAGTTTTTCCAATTTGTTTAAAATTCACTAAGATTAACATATACAACTAATATACGAGAACATCGTGTATTCCCCCCCCCCAAAAAAATGAATTTTAAATTGTATACTTGAGGGATAAGTATATATCACTGACCACTATCAAGAACAATTTGTGCTGAATCAGCATCGTTTTAAAATCAATATACTAATATTTATTATTTTGAGAGCTGATGTGCAATCATGCCATTATAGTTTACAAAATAGAGACGAAAGCAATATATCGCATTGCCCATGATGTATGCATTAGATTTGAAGTTGGATTGTGAATTCGATTTGCTTACCTAATCAGCTATTTACCATTGCACGTGGAATTTAACTACGTCAGTGTTTTCCAATGCGTGCAAGTCTACTAAATACGGAAATTGCATTGATACTTTGCTAAGCAAGAATATTCTCTAGTATATTAATATTTGATTTCACTGGTATATAATAAGTACAGTCCTTTCTTTTGTCAGTGTTTAAGAATTATCAGTGACTTACATTAACCTCCTGAAAGAAGTCAGTGTATGCTGATTTTATAACAACTTTTAATGAAATGGCTAACGCTTATTCTTGATTTCTTGACTAGAGATTCATTGCGGATATTTTCCGTATGTTTCAGTTGATACTTATAAGCGCGTGTTGGATTTTGGAGCTTTGCCGCCCTCAAGGTATCGATCGAAGAGTTGTGTGCTGGTTAGATGGAGAGAGCACTCGGTGTGCAGAAGTTTTCCTCTCGTCGACGATAAGTCGGCTTAAATAGATAGCCGGCATACGAGTTTCAAATAACCGTCAGCGGGCATACGATATTAAAATAACTAATATGTTAGGTGTATTTTAATCCTTCGCCTCTTCACAATTCCAAGAACCCACACGGTATATTTTATTGACAAAGATAAGGTCATTGATTTCCAATATAGTGTGCTCACCTATAACATTGACTACTTATTTCTTCAGTTGGCATACCTCATATTCCTACAACATAACGTAAGGTAACGTAGCTTGTATAATTGCTTTCAAGTAAATAATCATATAATTGGCTTATACAAATTCCCCTGACTTAAGCTGCGTAATGCAAATCAACACAGACTTTATCAATTATGTATCTCTAATGGCAAGGTTACGCTAGGTTTACTACTCGTTGGTTTAAAATTATTCTCTCTCCCTCCCTTCGTCCTTTACCTCTCCCTCATATAGTACTGGCGCTCTGCACACACCAAAGCCAATGTGGAGCATTCGAAGTTGGGCCAGTTGCAAGTAAAAAAAAATCATTGCAATGACGGCACTGATTATGCTGTCTCAAATGATTCTGCTGTTAATTATAGCAAAAACAACTAAATTGTTTCGATGCACTTTCTGTATGCTTCAGACGTCATTAATACATTTATCTTGATTTATGTGTAATCAGTGCAAACATTCTAGTTCCTGCATTCCCAGTTTGTTTCTCATGGAAATAGTATCATGCATAGTTTTGTGAAGTAGACATTTATTATGAATATGTTCAGTCTGGCAGTACGTAATACGGAGTTGATTACTTGCCTATGGAAGCAGAATAAACAGCAATCTACTCAAGATAGACAGTTGTAATTATGACTTGTCTTCAACGTATTTTTAGTAGAGTCAAATAGAGTATCTTTCGACAACTATCAGTGGAAAATAAGAAAGAGTTCTTTTCAGATAGATGCACAAAAATATATATATATATATATATATATATATATATATATATATATATATATATATATATATATATATATATATATATATATATATACATCTATATATTCTCCGCAATTAAATATATGTATGTGTACGAAATATAATTTATCTCGTATGATGGGCACATTAATATTATATTTTATATTTATCAGTCATAAATAAGAAAACAAGAAAACTATTCTTACTTTCTTTAAAAAACAACAACTCCCACAAGTGATAGAATGTAATGTGTCCCATTTTAGATGTAAATAAGCTCTTACTTCCAGGTCTGGAATTGGTAAAAGTAAATCAGACATACAGAGTAAGTTGAATTATATTCATATCTGACAGATATGAAACGACTACCTACACACCATACCTTGCTTCTGTCAGGCAGAATATTGATTTAGTGAGATATTCAAAACCAGTTATTAAAGACGTTATCTACCAATTATGTGAAATTTATGTAAGAAATATTTCCGTTTTAAAGATTGTGTTTTCGAATGTATTTTACATAATATAAAAACTACACTGTGGTCAGATGTTAATCTTACTATTTTTGGTCCTTGTTTTGTGTATTTATGCTGTATCTTATGTCATTAATTGTAATGTTTGGTTACTTAATTTGTTTCCACGGAGAGAGCAAACTCAGTAAATTTAAATAAGTTATCTATCTGAGTGGTGTTAATGAGATTAGTCCTAAAACGAACATGAAGCAATTTATAATCCTACAAATATTTATGAAAATACTTATGAAAGTAATTTTTTCTGCTTTAAAACTACCAGATGTTTTGATTTATTTGTCAAACCTGGAAAGAAACATCCATTTATTCCTTCGGTCACCGTTGTCATCCTCTGAACAAGGCACTTTATATTACGTGCCCCATCGCTATTTAAAATTCAAATAATGATGTGCCATAAAACACCAATACTAACCAACTGAAAGCAAAATCCAAAATTTCAAGTGTACAAGACGATATAACCTCTCTCTCTCTCCCTCTCTCTCTTCTCTCTCTCTGTATATATATATATATATATATATATATATATATATATATATATATATATATATATATATATATATATATATATATATATATATATATAAAATCTGTTTTTCTTTCTTTGTTATATAGTAAGATGGCTGACAAAGTAAATTGATATCTGTTGTAAGAATTCCATCAGAAATGGACAAATTGTTCGAATCGATGACAATTATTTAAGTATTTAACATACTCTATGACTTTCTATATGGTCCAACTTTAGGGACAAACGTTTGTTCGCCCTCCCCATTTGTGTATCAAGATATATCTTTACAGCTATGTAGCTGATCTGAAAATGTATACATTCATTAGAATTGTATGCTTTAGAGATGTCCATTTGTCTGTACCCAATTGAGATTCGTACCCACTAGAAAGTTTAACTTATGATAGCTAGATAACATATTAAGACGTGAGTGTTATTTATATCTGTCTCAGGATATATATATATATATATATATATATATATATATATATATATATATATATATATATATATATATATATATATATATATATATATATATATTGAAGCAGAAGAGATATTATGGCGTACAAAATTTCATTCCGTGGAACTGTTTATGGTTTTTGAATGGTGGGGTTTGCTATATTTGATGAGGATGGAGTTGAGCATGGCTGCATTCTCATAATGATTACCTATACAGTTGTGTTTCGTCTAGATTCCTTAAATCCTAGATAAAGCTAGATAACTATAATTTTATTTCTATTCATACCATAACTAGCGAAATGTATATGATAATGTTGTTAAACCAGACTTATCTATGAAATAACCAGTAACGTAAATGCCAACACAAACTGTAAATGTATATCCATCATCTAAAACGTATGCTTGTTTCGTGTTTTAAGTTTGGTCATCGTTGGGATACTAAATGAAAGGCTTTTATGCCAAATAGGAACTATGTAACATACTAAGATTTTTTAAAATCATTTTGGTGGAACGATTCGTTAAGAAAAGAATGTGGATACAATTTGCATAAGCGTAACTATAAGCTCTTTTTCATATTTTTACCTTGCTTACCAGGGATTGAAATTATTTTTGTCAACATTTACAAAGTTTGTTGCCTTCACTCTTTTATTTGCTACTTTTGAACGACCCAACACGTAACAGTATTACATTTGTTTTCCGCAAACAACGTTATATTACTAAGCGAATGTAAATACACTGATGCATTCTAATGTATATATATATATATATATATATATATATATATATATATATATATATATATATATATATATATATATATTGAATGCTTGAAATTTTTAAGTGGAATAAGCTTAATGCTTTGGACTGAGAACTTTAGCTTTTTCATGTTCTGTAAAGTAAATAAATTGCTTACTTGGATTTAAGTTCGAGACTTGGATTGTCCTTAGGAAATTCTATGTCTTAGGTCGAGTGAAAATAGTTTATAGGGGATTTGGCAAATAACTAGTAATTCCTGTTCTGCACTTGTCTTTTGGAATCCATTATTAGAATTGTTTGTTGTGTTCAGATAGAATTTGAGATAAATCATTTAAATTATTCATTGAAATTGGGAAGCTACTGTTGACTTTTTGAACCAAAGCACTACTTTAGGATTATTGAAAACTCATTCAAAGATTTTACAAATTATATCAAGACATACATAAACGATTCTTGATATATTAGGGCACTGACGTTTATCGTAATGCAGCCGAAACATTTCATACCTTTGAACTTGTGACAGAACATTTAGGATTTTATGGGATTTAATTTAAAGCAGTGAAAGTGTAATTTGAATTTTCATTTTGTGTTTTAAGGAAGTAAGTTATTTGTTTATTTTGCAAACCTTGTTGGCCTTGCTTCTTTATGTTATATAGTTAAAAGCCATATAATTGTAACAATGAATAATAGAGAAAGGATCTGCAAACACATTAGTACGATGTTAATCAGATGATTGTAGTATGTTTTGATAAATGTTTGAAATATATTTACTGAATTAAGATTTCATAAAGATGTAAATAGATTAATGAAGTATGTTTTGGCCGAGATGAGAATTAGCATGCTTTAGCAAATGAAAATTTAGGATATACATGTCATCCCTCAACTAACCTAATTAAGTCCAAGTTCTCTTTTATGCCGTCTAATATGTCATATAGTTATTTGTCTTACGGTGTCTGTCATGTAGGACTGAATCCATTAAATAAGTATCACTCAATTAAGTGATCAATACAATAGCATATTACTGAGATACTTTACAGAACTAAGAACATTTGTTCATTTTTAGTCTCGAATTCCACTGAACTATAGTTAATACATTTGAATATTTATGTACTGACCGTCGCTGAAATTTTGTTACATGAGAAAGAAAGTAATGATGCATCGAAGCAAAGCCATTTCAAGATTAATCTTTTAAGTTGAGGAAAATATCAAAAAGACATGGTGTTGAAGTCGTAAATGAATAAGCTACAGGATGAGAAAAGACCCTCATCTTTATTGACTGTTACAGAAAAGCCCAAATGTGTAGAGGAAACAACAGCTGACTCAAAATGGAAAATAGCGCATTCAATAATTTGGTTATGCTAGTCTTATTTACTGCAAAATAAGGCTATGAATTTGAAACAGGCTTTTGAACAAACCGAATATTGAACAATAACTAAATAAATAAAAAAAGCTTGTCCAATGTAATTGTGTATTTAAAGAAATGTTATCTTTTATATCTAGCCTACCAAAAGCAAAATATATTAAATGAAATTGTTGTTTTCATCGTGAATCTTCTTTGCAAAACAGAGGAAGGAGTATACAACATTTGGGTGAGCGAACTAATCGTACACCTGAGAGATTCTTTTCTTTTCCATTATCACACCATTTTGTATTTTGCTGCTTTTTTGTCTTGTGTATATGTACGAAGTTTTGTTCCGATTTCTTATAATGATCCCATAGTGAAGGCGCATAAACAGCATCTCATATCTAAACAAGCTACATTTTTAATGTTGTAGAATGTATAGAAAAATATTTAATAGGAAAAAAAAATTCGTAACATATGTGGTCAAAATTTTGCTATTTCTATAAAAAGTCCACAATTTCTTCCGGTGGTACATTATTATAAAACTTATCGATCTATTGCGTTCACATAAAAAAGAAAGAATGATTACGCAAGAATGCGCTAAATCTGGTGAAGGATGCAAACTAAGTGATGATTTTTGTTTACTTTTTAATTAGTCATATATATTACATACAGCATGCATTTTATCTGATAGATTGTATTAGGTTTCGTTTTTTTGCAATGGTTTACACATTATCTGGTACATATCATGACCTGTCATGAACTTTGTGGCTTATGAATGAAAATTACAAGATATTGAATATTTCACATACTAATATTAATAACACTAATATCTGCAAACATTCAACAATATAGCTAAAACGGTATTCGTAAATAACAGTATGTAAGATTGATGAATGATTGAAGGAATAACGATTCATAATGAATGTCATACTGTTTGCGATCAGTAAATAATCAATATGGAAGACACATAAGGCTGTTTTATGCTAGTTAATAGTGAATATGGAGGACTAATAAGCTGTAGGTTATATAACAGTAAACATGAAAGCCTGAAGCTGTTTATGCCAGTCATAGTGAATACATAAGACTAGTAACCTGTTGTAGATCAGGTAAAAGTAAATATGACTTAATATTGATAAAACTACTTTAAAAATCTAAATCAAATACACAATCACAGACAAATACACATACAGAGTAAATATGGAAGACTTACCAGCTGTTTTATGCCAGTTAATGGCGAACACTGAATACTCATGACTGTTTGATGACAGATGATGGTGTTATGCTGTTTTAGGTCAGATAATAGTGAATATAGAAGACTTGCAAGCTGATTTATGCCAGTTAATGGTGAACACTGAATACTCATGACTGTTTGATGATAGACGATGGTGTTATGCTGTTTTAGGTCAGATAATAGTGAATATAGAAGACTTGCAAGCTGATTTATGCCATTTCAAAGTGTATATGGAAGATTCACAAATTGTTTTAAGTCCATTGGAAATGAATAGGAAAGATACATAAGATGTTTTTTAAGTCCATTAATAATGAATATGGCATTATGGTAACTGTGTTAGATCAGATAATAGTATATATGTAAAACCCCCAAGCTGTTTTTCCCCATTAATATTAAAATGTCAGCGGCGTTAGTTCGCTTGATAGTGAATATGGGAGATCATTATCTGTTTCAGGTCAATTAGTAGTGAAAACGGAACACTCGTCAGCTCTTTAGACCATTTAGTATTGAATAAGGAAGAATCATAAGCTGTTTTAGGACAGTTATTATTGAATATGGAAGACTTTTAAGCTGTTTTAGCCAGTCAATATTGTGTATTAAAGACGCGAAGCTATCTTAGGTTATTTTCTAATATAATCGGGAGATTCATGGGCTGATTTAGATCCGGTAGAAGTGAATATGGAACACCATTAGGGAGTTTAATGTCAGTCTATAACGTGTATGGAAGAATAAGGTCATTAATTGCCGATTCGCTTCAATTATGTACGTCATATAGCATGTTGAGCTAATGAATATATAAATTACCCATTTATCTATATAAACAAAAGGCCATGGAAATTTCACATATAGTTTGAATTCCTTTTTATATATGCATGCCTTGGTGATCTGTGTATGTAAGTGTATTTATCAAGTCCGAATATGCTATTACATATCGCGTCGTAACTAGTAACACAAAGAACGAGTGAAAACAACAAGCTTTGTAAATTTTAACAAAATTAATTTATTTCCCTAGAAAATATGGATAAAAGGTAAATATATGAAACAATATTTACCATCAACGAATGAGATCTCAAAATTTGTTCTAAAGCTTCGAAAACATAAATCCTGCAAACAGTTCTTAATAGATACAGTCTTAACTTCAGTTCCGGTCCAATATGGCGGATGATCACGTCAGACGAAGTCTAACACAAAAATCCTTGAATGTACACTGAAGCACAATTTATATTGTTATTCTCTAATTTAGAAGTAATTTCAGAAAATGTTTTTTTTTCAAAGCCAGTGATGTTCTCCAGGGAAAATAATTATTTAAAAAATGTAGACGTAGTACAATTGTCTCCATTAACAAAACACATGTCGTTCTACGTAGACATTCGAGCAGAAAACTTCTTCCAGCAAAACAAAAATCTTTTTAAGGTAATAAATGATATGTGAATATCTAAATTGTTTAAAGGGGTGAATGAATTGCACTTACGTCTACGAATGAACTTTCTCACAAATAACTAAGCATATAAAAAACACTAATACGTCGATTCATGTAAACATGCACGAAGGACACGTGTACTTTATTCATCTTGACATTGGGAAATCCCGAACAAGCATTAGCCAATCATTTATTTAGCTACTTCTGAATATTTACTTGCGACGAATTTACTATCATACAAAGCTCGTGCTTACGCGAGTCTGAGATACGATATAAGTAAACACGATGTTTATAAAAAAAAGTATTAAACCCATGCTAACATAATCAGAATAGTAATAATAACTAATTTTAATGATATAACAATGAAATAAAAACGAAATATAAACATTTATATAGAGATCATTTCTTAACACATATGTGACTTAAATATATGGTCGTAAAATTGTACGAAGTTGGGATTTTCTATATGTAACTGTAATGGTGTTCTTTACTTTATCTCTTCGCTGTTAATACTCTCCTAAAGCAAGAAATACAGAGAGATAGGAACGATCCTAACTTCATGCACCTCTGTTAGTATCCTGACGCAAAATTTCGATGCTTTAAGTCAATTGTCAAATCTAGGAACGTGAATGAGCATGCTTGCATGGCAAAATGTATATCGGTAATTTGATTACGTCAGAGCATGTAGTATTGGAAATGATAAATAAACGAAAATTTAAGAAAAATGTAAGGATTATGAGATTGCCGTGCAGCTGTAGTTTTCCTTTTGCAATAATGATATAGTCTATATTTAGAAGAAATGGATTTTCTCGTACCGGTGAAGAAGGATGACTTACAATTATCTTGTTGTAAGGATCAGCTAGTTATAAATTTATATAATCTCTTTCTTTACGGACTTACTATTAGGTTTTCCTTTGTATCTTCCATTTTGATAAATATAATGAACGTGGGAATCACGAGAATGTCACACTTCTAATATTACATCGGCAATAGATAGTATTATGTTCTCATAAATTCCATTCGTGATATTTTGTTATGTTTTCGAAGAAATGACGTATAGGTAAACTGTTATTCCGATAATGAAAAAAGTTAGGAATTATTTTTAATCTTTTTATTTGTTTTATCCAATCATGGCAATCTGGATATTAATCATTTCCTTTTTTCGTTTCTACGCATGCCAGCTTTTTATTGATTCTAGAATTACCAAGGATTAGCAATTAGTGCTAGAAGCAAAATCATGAGTCCGAAAAAGTACTTCTTTTGCAGTCAGAGAATTCAAATAAACCCATGCCTTTGTATTGAAATATACCCATTCATTTACATTAAAATATGCCCATTCATTTGTATTGAGATATGCCCATTCATTTGCATTGAAATATACCCATTCCTTTGTATTGCAATATGGCCATGGATTTGTATTGAAATATACCCATGCATTTGTACTGAAATATGCCGATTACTTTGTAGTGATATATACCCATGTATTTGTAATGACATATACCAATACCTATTGTATTGAAATATACACATGCATTTGTTTTGAAATATGCCCATTTATTTGCATTGAAATATACCCATGGATTTGTTTTGAAAAATGCCCATTCATTTCCATTGAAATATGCCAATTCATTTGCCTTGAAATATACCCGTTCATATGCATTGACATATACCCATGCATTTATATTGAAATATGTATTGAAATATGCCCATTAATTTGTACTGAAATATACCCAAGCATTTGTTTTGATATATGCCCATTTATTTCCATTAAAATATGCAAATTAATTTGCCTTGAAATATACCTATTCATATGCATTGAAATATATACATGCATTTATATTGAAATATGCCCATTTATTTCCATTGAAATATGCCGATGTATTTGTATTGAAATATGCCCATGTATTTGTATTGAAATATACAAATTCATTTGCATTGGAAAATATCCATGCATTTGTATTGAAATATATGCCCATTCATTTGCATTAAAAAAGCCCATTCATTTGCATTGAAATATGTCCATTCATTTGCATTGAAATATGTCCATTCAATTGTATTGAAATATGTCCATTCAATTGTATTCAAATATGCCCATCCGTTTGTATTAAAATACACTAATGCATTTGTATTGAAATATATGCAAATTCATTTGCATTGAAATAAGCACATACAATTATATTGAAATATACCCATTCATTTGTATTGAAAATTGCCCATGCATTTGTATTGAAATACGCCCATTCATTTGCATTGAAATATGCCCATTCATTTGCATTGAAATATGTCCATTCGTTTGCATTGAGATATGTCCATTCAATTGTATTCAAATATGCCCATCCGTTTGTATTAAAATACACTAATGCATTTGTATTGAAATATATGCAAATTCATTTGCATTGAAATAAGCACATACAATTATATTGAAATATACCCATTCATTTGTATTGAAAATTGCCCATGCATTTGTATTGAAAGATGACCATTCATTTTTACTGGAATAGGCCCATTCATATGCATTAAAATATAACCATTCATATGCATTGAAATATAACCATTCATATGCATTGAAATATAACCATTCATATGCATTGAGATATTCTCATTCATTTGCATTGAAATATGCCCATTCATTTGTATTAAAATACACACATGCATTTGTATTGAAATATATGCCAATTGATTTGCATTGAAATACGACCATTCAATTGTATTGAAATATACCTATGCATTTGGTATTGCAATATGCCCATTCATTTGCGTTGAAATATACCCATGCATTTGCATTTAAATATGCCCATCCATTTGTATTGAAATTTGCCCATTCATTTGTATTGAAATATGCCCATTAATTTGCATTGAAATATGCCCATTCATTTGCCTTGAAATATACCCATTCCTATGCATTGAAATATGCCAATTTATCTAAAAGGAAATATACCCATCCATTTCGTATTGAAATATGCTCATTCATTTGCACTGAAATATGCCCATCCATTTGTATTGGAATATGTCCTTTACTTTGCATTGAAATGTACCCACTCATTTGCATTGACATATATCCATTAATTTGAATTGAAATATAACCATTCACCTGAAATGAAATATATCCATGAATTTTGCATTACAATATGCCTAATTCATCTGTATTGAAATTTGCCCATCCATTTGTATTGAAATATGCGCCTTCATTTGCATTGAAATATGCCCATTCATTTGCATTCAAATATGCGCATTCATTTGCACTGAAATATACCCATGCATTTGTATTGAAATAAACCCATGCGTTTGTATTGAAATATGCCCATTCGTGTGCATTGAAATATGTCCATTCATTTGCATTCAAATATGCGCATTCATTTGCACTGAAATATACCCATGCATTTGTATTGAGCTATGACCATCCATTTCGTATTGAAATATACCCATTCATTCGCATTGAAATATGCCCATTCATTTGCATTGACATATGTCCATACATTTGCATTGAAATATGCATATACAATTTTATTGAAATATAACCATGCATTTCTATTTAAATATGTCTTTGAATATGTATTGAAATATACCTAGTAAGGAAATATTCCCATTCATTGGCATTTAAATTTGCCCATTCATTTGTATTGAAATATGCGCCTTCATTTGCATTGATATATGCCCATTCATCTGCAATGAAATACGCCCATTCATTTGCAATGAAATATGCACATACAATTATATTCATATATAACCATGCATTTGCATTGAAACATATCCATGCATATGCATTGCAATATGCCCATGCATTTGTATTAAAATATACAAATGCCTTTGCATTGAAATATGTCCATTTATTTGCATTGAATCATGCACATACAATTATATTCAAATATAACCATGCATTTGCATTGAAAAATACCCATGCCTATGCATTGAAATATGCCCATTCATTTGCATTTAAATTTGCCCATTCATTTGTATTGAAATACGCCCATGCATTTATATTGAA
The DNA here is from genome assembly GCA_016746295.1 of Potamilus streckersoni. Lineage (NCBI taxonomy): Eukaryota > Metazoa > Mollusca > Bivalvia > Unionida > Unionidae > Potamilus > Potamilus streckersoni. Next base: position 129,613 of record JAEAOA010001631.1, read on the forward strand.
ATATACCCATGCCTATGCATTGATATATGCCCATTCATTTGTATTGAAATACGCCCATGCATTAATATTGAAATATATCCATTCATTTGCATTGAAATATGCCCATTCATTTGCATTGAAATACGCCCATGCATTTATATTGAAATATACCCATTCATTTGCATTGAAATATGCCCATTCATTTGCATTGAAATACGACCATGCATTTATATTGAAATATACCCATTCATTTGCATTGAAATATGCCCATTCATTTGCATTGAAATACGCCCATGCATTTATTTTGAAATATACCCATTCATTTGCATTGAAATATGCCCAATCATTTGCAATGAAATATGCCCATTCATTTGCATTTAAATTTGCCCATTCATTTGTATTGAAATACGCCCATGCATTTATATTGAAATATACCCATGCCTATGCATTGATATATGCCCATTCATTTGTATTGAAATACGCCCATGCATTTATATTGAAATATACCCATTCATTTGTATTGAAATATGCCCATTCATTTGTATCGAAATATGCCCATTCATTTGCATTGAAATAAGCCCATGCATTTATATTGAAATATACCCATTCATTTGCATTGAAATATGCCCATTCATTTGCATTGAAATACGCCCATTCATTTGCATTGAAATATGCCCATTCATTTGCATTGAAATACGCCCATGCATTTATATTGAAATATACCCATTCATTTGCATTGAAATATGCCCATTCATTTGCATTGAAATACGCCCATGCATTTATATTGAAATATACCCATTCATTTGCATTGAAATATGCCCATTCATTTGCATTGAAATATGTCCATTCATTTGTATTGATATATGTCCATTCATTTGTATTGATATATGTCCATTCATTTGTATTGAAATATGCCCATTCATTTGCATTGAAATATGCACATACAATTATATTCATATATAACCATGCATTTGTATTGAAATATGCCCATGCTTTTGTATTGAATTATACCCATGCATTTATATTAAAATATACCCATGTATTTGTATTAAAATTTGCCCGTTAATTTGTATTGAAATATGCCCATTCATTTGCAGTGAAATATGCCCATTCATTTGCAGTGAAATAAGCCCATTCATTTGCATTGAAATATCCTCATTCATTTGCACTAAAATATATTACTTTGCATTTGTATTGAAATATGCCCATGTATTTTGACTAAAGAATTATTTGTTTTGTTTTAAATATTTGATTAAGGATAAGCAAAAGAATATGCCACGAAAAGTAGGCCAACAACATGAATGTATGTTTGGCAATTTCTTGACACTGATTTAATGATCGCTCGATTTTATTTGAACAGTGTTGTTGGAGGTATTGAAATAAATTACATTTACCTGACATAGAAGTGGTTTTAATTCATAGTATTATGTCCAACAGTAAAATTTGTAATGCGTGATCATCATCATTACTATCATCAATATTCATGCGATAATAATCATCATTACTAATATCAATATTCATCGGATTTTATTTTCCATTTTCATTATTGTCATTATCAATATTTACCGGATTTTACCTTGCATTTTCAGCATTGTTAGCATCAATATTCATCGGATTTTACTTTGCATTTTCATCATTGTTATTATCAATATTCACATGATTTTCCTTTGCATTTTCATCATTGTTATTATCAATATTCACCGGATATTACTTTTCATAATACTATTTATTTCTATTATCAATATTTTCGAGAGCAGTATAGGAAGTAGTAGTATAGGAAAACCAGGTTTTCAACTCACTTTGTTTTTTTACCCTCCAAACAAGTATAAATTATAGTCCTAAATTATCCCCCACCCCACCCCCTTTTTTTTCCAAAATAAAACAGGGTTTTGACTCACCCTCCCCCACCTCTTTTTTTTCCCCCTACTACTACCTGTAAACAGGTATTTTGTAACCAAACAAAACAACAGGTATTGGAATGCGATAAGCTCTTTACACAGAGGTGACTAATTTGTTAGAACAGCGCATGTGTGGAATACAATTATTCTAAAGACGGCAAACGAGTTTTACCACAAGATAACAGGATGAAAATTAAACTGTGCATTAGAATGTTTCAGTTAACAAGGTGGAAATTAAACTAGCATTAGAATGAAAATGATATTATTTTATATCTCGTTACCAATGATTAATGTTTCAACTGTTGATATTAAAAATATTTCACTATCACGACTATAGATACTAAATTTTACTTTACCACTCACACAGCGACGGGACTCAAACAGATCTTTCATTTCTGGTTTGTTCAGAGGATATTTTTGTTGATAAAATATACCTTTGACCGATCGAGATCAATTGTGAGTTTAGTATAGTTTTGTTGGCTAATGGGGCTGTGAAAGTTTTTAAATTCCGCTAGCAACTTTTGATACAATTGTTCGAGATAATTGAAATACATGCTGTTATCAGATCTGATGAGCGAAAGTTTTAACTTGTCACATGTTCCATTAAAACATATACCTGATGTTTCATTATTAAATTCAACTGTCAATTGTTTACCGTCCATCATTAGATATTTGATGTTACTATTGTAGCTATTTGTCATTGTCAAATTTTCAAACATTATTTTATAAGTTTAGATAAAATTTCAGTTGGAAAAGATAATGTCGAGTATAGACCTATCATCATAACAATACCCAAGGGCAAATGTATCTACCCCATTTTCACAATAGCGTTTGTCATCAAAATTATACAATCCACGTTTGATAATGACATCTGTTTCGAGTTTATGATGATTAGTTCGAATTGCCATAGCTCTCATAAAACTAACACCACCATCAAGCGCATACCTGTAGTCATCAAATTTCATAAACTTTTTAACAAAATTACGAGGCAGACCTTTGGCTTTTTTCGTTATTTTATTATTATCTAACAATACGGCATACATTTTACTACGTAATCCGATAAAGTATTTGATAGCGCTCGAGTTCATTTCATCTTTAAACTTACCAATAACCTTTTTATTTGTGTCGTCATGAAATTTACTGTCACGTGGATAATCGGAAAGATCAAACAGATGTCGATTATTGTACATGTCCTGATAGATGTCCTCACATTCAATTTCATACACGAGTGAATCAGTATCAGTAAACAATAATCTACTAGCCGGCCACTGATTTTTAACAAAAGTGTAATGAAAATCGTACATCATCCACTTTGATAAATCTAACACTGCAGCTCCAACATAGATCGGCTTGTTTAGTTTTAGATTTGTTTTTCTTCTTTGTATCGCAACAAGATTTTCATTAAATATTTTCATGCTCACAAAATCATCGTCTGACACAAGTTTGTTTCTGCGATTGACATCATTAACTATTTCAATATTTACACGTTTCCTAATATTCTCCATCGTCTTACCAAAAACGGAATTGTTCATCAGTTTAAAGAAGTTTTTCTCAAACTCTGTTTTCGCTGCAGCTCTTCTTGAAGTGTTGGAGTTAATATAACCTCTCATCCACGGCGACTGATTAAATTTTAGTACACGATGAACTTTTCTCAACACAAGACCAGCATCGACTGCTTGTTTTAAAACTTTGTAATGCAAAACATAATTTTTCTTATCAAGTAAATTTGGTACTAGTTTCTTGACCATGGAATGTTGCCTTGGTGATGCTAACGCTTGTTGTTCTTTTGATAACAAACTATAATCTATAACCATCGATTCCGCACAGAAAGGGTAATCGTTATGTAATTTGTGTAGCGAATTTGGATAATCAAGATCAACTTCGACGAAATAGGAAACATCGTCAGGTATCTTTTTTTCTGTCTCTGATAGAAATCGATCAACCGTGATCCAATGAAATCCGCTAAAAGGCATTGGTTCTGCCATCGAACCACCGTAAAGATTATTACAATCTAGATAAACTATATACTTCGAAGGAAGGTTAGGATTATACTGTTTCAGGTATTTGTTGTTTGCTTCAGCATATTTTTTTGTTATCACGCTAATACCGCCTCGGATACCTTTTTCGATAAAATTGAACATATCCACGTCTGTCAGTAATTCTAACCTTACCTTACTAAACTTTAGCAAAGCATCCCATGACAACCCAGGGGCAGAATAATACCAGCAAGGATCTAGTCCATAATTATTATAACTCACTTCACGAAAACTTTCAAAAACATCTGCTGGTAATAACACGTCAGTTTTCAGGTATAAATCATGATAATCACCAAAAGTCTCACAATCAAACTCTTTCCAGATATCTTGTGCATACCTGTACTCATCATCGGTTATGTTTTCGTTTTTAAGTTGTGAGTAAAATTTGTCTTTGTCAGGTAAAGATATTTCATCAAATTTACTACAGTCGTCGAGGTATTCGTATGGAAAAACTCCTTTTTTAGCTAGTAGATTAAATTTATCTCCAAAACAGTCTCTTAGGTTATCAAATTTACTACAACCTTTCACTAACTCATCTAACGAGGCTGCCATAAACTGCAGGCTGTCAATAAAACGTAATTTACCTAGCGTAACTGACATGTACTTTTCAAAATTATTTGGGATGCATTTGATGACGTTATCGAGTTTTAGATGAGCTTTTATCTCAAGATTACCAAAAGCTTCTACTATAATATGGCTATCATATCCTCGAAAATTGTGAAGAATAACCGGAATAAAATCTGGAGCATGAAATTTTAAATTACACTGATTATGAGCCGCTCCACGATACTGTCCAGTCAAATGACAATGGTCATGTACTTTTTTATCATCGTCAAAAGCTTTTTCACAAATATGACAAATTTCTGCTTGCTCGTGATTGGATTCTTGTTGAGGTGTTAATTTTAACATTGGCGTTACTTTTTTCAAATGAGTAAATATATTATCAACTTCATTAATCAACTGCTTGAGAAGCCAAACAGCTGGATTTTTACCACGATATAATTTGATTGATTTAGATAATCTAGAATCAGTACAACAAACTACCTTATATGCTACTCCACACGGAACATGATTTTGAACTTTTCTTGTACTCGATTGATTAGGATTATTTTCTACACCAAGTACAGGTTGAAGTAGGCATTCGAAATCAGCGTATATGACGAAAGGAATTTTTAGTTTGTGATTATGATGGACAAACTGTAACACACTATCTTTTTTAGATGGCATTGTTATTCTTTGCACATCACTACAGTACTGCAAATGCTTTTGTAATGTTTCATTGCTTGTACAGCCATGCAAGCAGCGGTAACAAAAGAACTTTTTGTTCTTATCCTTATTGTACTGTCTACCAACTAGTCCGTTAAAGTTTTTAATCCAAACATAATGATTTTTGTAGTACAGTAAATTTATAGTTGATTGTGAAGCTTTTTCTGAAATATATCTCGGATATACGTCCTCCTTTTCATCTAGTCCGAAAACGTTAATTGAAACATTATTCTGCTTTTCAAATTTTGGTATTTGATTTTCTGCCACTGGAAAGTTAATATCTTTAAAATTTAATCTAGACACATGACTGATATACCTTTCAACACGAGTAGCGTTTTTTTCTGCTGGAAATAGTGCGGAAAGAACAGCCCATTGGAAACATTTGTTATCTACGTTTTTGATGTTTATACAACATCTTTTACTTTTTATTTTTGGTGGCAGGTCGACGTATGAACTACCTCGTAATACATTATATTTCATCGTGTGAAACAATATTCCTTTTATCATTTCAAACTTCCAACCCGAACCTAATTGACTAAATTCCTCTATTTTTTTTCCAATTTCTTGGTGTATTTCATCAGATAGTGATAACAGATCAGTCCCAAGCAAAACACGTCTCGATTTTGCGTTAATATAAGGTTCTGCAATTTCCTTGTTAGTTAATTCTTCCATTATAACTAACTTTGAAAATATAACATGATATTGCACAAATAATCTGATACTTTTGTGTTTTTCGAGCTCACGTTTTACAATTGTCTGTAATAGGTGGTAAAGATTAGTTGCAGTAAAATTTACTAAAATAATTTGATTATCAAACTGATAACTATTATCAAAACCTGCAAAAGCAGTCGCTATTTTATTAGGTTCTCCCATAAAGCTTCTCTTAGCTATATCACGCAATTTTAACATTATTATACTATAATGTAATATCTAATTGATAATTTTTTCACACTGCGCATGCGCTAAAAATCAATTAGAGATAAAAAATATCTCCTATAATATAATGACAGCAAATCTAACAAACACATGTGAGCAAGAAGCATATCAAGTTCACCCAAAACATAACTTTACCTCACACTGCGCATGCGCTAAAAATCAATTAGAGATAAAATATATCACCTATAATATAATGACAGCAAATCTAACAAACACATGTGAGCAAGAAACATATCAAATTCACCCAAAGTATAACTTTATCTCACACTGCGCATGCGCTAAAAATCAATTAGAGATAAAAAATATTACCTATAATATAATGACAGTAAATCTGACAAGCGCACGTGAGCAAGAGATTTATCAAATTCACCCAAAGTATAACTTATACGCTGGAAATGTAATTGGTTCGGTTATTAACATTAAAACTAGAATACCTGTTGGCAAATTAACGTCAGCGGGTTATAACATTAGTGTAAAGGGAGATAATGCTGAGAGGATTACAATGTTTAGAAAAGATTTTATTTACACGTTGTTCTGCGATGATATTCCAGAGGGACAGCGTGTATATCATTATAATGGTAAAGTCACTGATGATAATATTGAAAATTTATCCTTACAAGATGAGTTTCAGCCGCACCCAGTATTTGATTTATATGAAGCTAACGATCGCGGTATTATTAGAAATAGAAAAACTAAAAAAGTTCTTGGTACTATGAACAATATGGGATATATCAGGGTAACTGTTAGAGGAACATCGCCAAATCAAGTTCATTATTATAGTCATCGTTTTATTTACGAGGTGTTCAATGGATCTATACCCAATGGTCTTGTTATTAATCACATCAATAATATACAAACTGATAATCGATTGGAAAATCTGGAGATAGTAACGCAACAGGAAAATGTGAGAAAAGGAAAAAATAGTAATGGTATTAATTTTAGATGCCCAATAAAACCTGTTATTTCAAAAAACCTCGAAACGGATGAGGAGATCGAATTCAAATCGATTTCAGCTGCGGCGAAATATTATAAGATAAATCCCGCAGTCGTAAAAATTATAGCTGATGGAGCAACAAAATCAACTTTTTCAAGAGAATACGATGCTAGAATTGGTTTTAGATATGATATTTGATAGCTCGGTTTTAGTCAAGCAATGATGAGCAAATGCTATGATATCATCGTGATTAAATTTTAACGTTGTTACTGCATTTTCATTAATTTTATCTTTTTCTGCTTCTGTTAGTAATATTTTATGAGAATCACCTTGCATTACAATAACATCAACACTATAACCCAACAAACATTTTCTTACCGCTTCGGCTAGTTCGTTATAATTTACTATATTAACTTTTTGGTGATATTTTATCTCATCAGTCATCTTATAATAATAAATTAGATAAAAATATATTATAATAATGGACTTGATGAAACGACTCGCTGAACTCTACGAAGAAGATACTAGTGATAAGGTCGTCAGTGATAAGGTCGTCAGTGATGATGTCATACATAGTATTACATTTTCCAAAGATTTTATAGACAAATCTGTTGGTTATAGCGAAGATGATATTTTATATAACAATGAATCTGATGATGGTGAAATAGTCACTGTTGCTGACAGATCTAATTACAGCAGATCAACAACTAAACGGTATAATGTCAAGTATCACATTGCTAAGCAGCTAATTAAATTTAATTTTACCGTTGCCGAACAACAACTGTTCTGGCAGTTAATCAAACCTTTTTTAAATATCAAGATTCCAGGCCGACAGAAAAATATTAAATTTGATTTCATATTTGTCAAGATTTTTAATCTAATGACGATCTCTAACGATCGTAAGCAGTATCTAATATCATTATGTAAACCAGTAAAATGTAAATCTGTCAAACAAAAGTATGAGTTAATTTATAATAGCATTATATCATAATCTGCTTGGTTGGGATCCAACTGTTAAATTTATCACTATACCCACGCCATTTGACTAAACTTTTATCCCCTTTTTTTCTAATCACTTTCTCGATAACAAAAACATCCTGCTCAGTTTTCTGTAGTTCTTGTTCATAAAAACTACCTACAATCGGTTCCCCTGCCAGATCTTTTAAAACGTACGTTACAGGTACTGTCAAAAGTACCTTATCAATTACAAAAACTTCTTCGCTCCAGTTCGGAGTGAATCCTTTTGCAAACACCTTTTTCATCAAAGAAATTCTAACTTTATCACCAACCTTAAATTTATGTCTGCGGTACATGTTTTCATTTGCTAATATTGGATTTTTAACAGCTTTTTTAGGTGTCATTTTGATGGTTCGATGTTTCGTGTTATTATATTCGCTTACGATTTGAGAAAGGTCATCGATGTACCTGGTGGTGTTTTTAGCTGTCATATGTTTGTGTATTTTCTCGTTTAGCGTGCGATTAAATCTCTCAACAACAACGCTTTTACCCTCATTTCCTGTAACATACCTTTTTATATTATTTTGTTCTAGAAACTGTTCAAACTTTTTGTTAAAAAACTCAGATCCATGATCAGTCCAGATTTTGTTTGGTTTTCTTTCTGTGCTTGTTATTATCTGCTTTAGCGCATCGGTCATTGAAGTTCCTGTCTTATCTGAAACAGGTATACTGAAAGCGTATTTGCTAAAAACATCTATAACATTAAACAAATACCTTTTTGGAGCGCCATCAGCGCCAACGTTAAACTGAGCTAGATTGGATACATCCACCAAATCTATTGCCCAGATATCATCTACACCATTAGCGACAACTTTACGTCGTTGGAACTTTTTTTTTTAGGTCTGTGTAGTTCGACTGCAAGATCATCATATACTTTATTTCCCCGATCGTGAGGTGATTGACGAGACTCTCCGAGTCCAAGTTTATATTTTGCTCCAATTATTCCCTGAACAAATTTTCTATCAAAACGTTCTCGTAGATTTGTTGGCTTCATATCACGTAATTCGTCTAACATTACTTTATCACAATCTAATTTTGAGTTTTCATGATCACGATAACAGATATCATGACGCATTGCTATTGCATCCACTTGATTGTAAGGCTCTTGTCCTGGCAATGGATTGTCGTTTTCATCTAGTTGTTGATCTAGCGGATTCCATGGACCAGTATACCGATGCCCTGGCAATGTCCAACCGCCTTTTGGTTTTGGTAATTTTCCAATTAGTTTATGTATATCTATACCTGACCCTATTATTTCTCTGTTGTTACAACATTGACAGTATGCGACAATTTTATTTTGCTCAATACACAAATCTCTGTCAGAATCACAGTTGCATATCATTCTATATTTTTAGTCGTCGACTAAAATAATATTAGGATAACCAGATCCTAGCGACGTCGCTGGAGATACTATCGCTGGGGACGTTTTCTTTAAAAATGTATTTTTTCTTTTTCCACAGATTGCACAAATACTTTTTAATATTATCCTGTTGTTTTTTGTTTTTTCTGTTGTTTCATTAATACCTTCTGTTTTAGTTTTACACTTGAGACAGTATGTTGACATTATTATACTTATAAGTTTAGATAAAATTAATTGCGATCTCATCATTAGCGTGAGAAGGTTGCTTATCAAACTGTAAAATAAATTTTAAAAAATTAAGATTTCTGCTCATCTGTCGGATAAACATAATACAATAATATCCGCAAGCAGACGTTCCAACAGGTTGGAGTTGATTTGACGAATAATATACTTTTGTAAAAAAATTTTTCATATACTTTTTTATTACATCGCTTGGAGGAAGTCCAAACGAGTCAAAATAATTATTATTATAAACTGCTACCCAATGCGTACCAGATCCGTCATTAAAATCTTGTATATTAATAACACATGAACTTACAGCAGATGGTGATTTTATTGCTGAGAGCTCATCTTTAGAATAAACTCCGTGAAATCCAGGAACTGCTTTTAACTTATCAATGATATCAAAATTACTCAACGGGGTCGACGAGTTCCTGGTAATGTTAGACCACGTCCGATTCCTAAAAGATTTGGCAGCAGACTTCCCGCTAGTCCCGCCAAAAGTGGAGCGAACGGAATAATTCCTCCTTGTTTTGGTTGATTGCATATGCATTTGCATTTTGGTGTTGGTGATTTTGTTTTTATTACTTTCTTTTTTTTGTTGTTGGTGATTTCTTTTTCTTTTGTGGCATTATAATATATTATTTACATAAAATTTATAATTTTTTTATTCCACTTCCATGAATGATACCATTACCTTTGACTGCTTTCTCCGTTGCGCCAGATATTGCTCCAGACGCTGCTGCTATTCCTAATGTTCCCAACACTGGCAAAAGTTTAGGTATTATTGTACTAGCTAATACTGATAATGCTGGACCAAGAAAACCACCTTCTTTTGACATCGCTGTCATTTGTGCAGCACTCAAATTTAAAACAAAAGTTTTTTTACGATCATACTTTTTTACTTGATTTGTTGTTAGCATTATTTTTGTTAAAACACCATCAGAAATATTATGATTGATTTTTAATGATACCTGTTCTCGCTTTGCAATAGCAGCTACTAATTTTTTAACTTGACCATCAGTTAAGTATAAATCTTTTACAATATACCTTACCATTTTATATAACAACTGTAGATTAAACTTGAACTGTCATTTTACCTCCAATAGAATCTACCGTGATAAATCTATCACTAATCACTAATGCGTATACGTACAACGGTGCTACTGGAACCGCCCCAAGTGTCCAGGTAATTTCAATATCCGCTGTGCTGTCTACAGCTCGCTCGTTATGTTTACTAACATCAAAATGAAATATAGGATAAAGCGTACGAAATTCCTCTGCTGATATTTGAGTTCCATCTTCAACATCTTGATATTTTTGCATTGCGTCAAGCAGGTACATGTACGGTCGAGAAATATTTTTATTAACATCATCAGTAAAATTGCACTCGATAGCTCGTTCTGGATATTGCTTTGAATTTAATCTAGTGTATATTCGTCTGACATCAGCGTGGTCAAATACTGCATTATTTTGTTGTTGGTTACCTCGTCGAGCTTGTTGTTGAAATACGACAAAGATATTTCTCGGCAGTTGTTCGCTTGATGTTGTTGTGACCCTCCACGTGTAGTCAGTAGTATTTGGAACCGCTGTCTGATATACCTTATGCTGCTTAAAGTAAATTCTGTTTGTATGCTTATCAAGCGTACTATTTAATTCTGACATTTTAGTGATTGATGGTGTTATACGTGGCATCCACAAAGAAAGTTTGTTTATGATAAACTGTACATCAACCCCTCCAGATCTAAACAAGCAATCGTTTTGGTCTGCTCGATCTAAAATAAGAGTATGTTTTACTCCGCGAAATACTTTATCATAATCGCGACAAAAGCCGAAAACCATGCTTAGCGGAAGCATCATTGTAATTTGACGTGATCCTGCTGCAAGTTTTCTTCGCCTAGCAAAACCTTCGTTATAGCGTGGATTTCTCACATCAAGTGTGTTAAGAAGTAAATTTAACATCGCAGTACCGTCTGCAGCTGCAGCTGGTGGTGTTATATTTAGATTATTAAAAGCTGCTGTAAGAGAAACTCTTGTAGCGTCTGCATTAGCAGCTGCACCTGGTGCAGCAATACCTAGCGCGTCTGCATTAGCAATGAGAAAATATCTCACAATTACAGCATTTGCATCAGCATCAGCTCCATGTACTATAGCGCCTCTCTTTAAAAATTCGGTTGATTCAGCTATACCCCGTCCAGTATCTTTAAACCACATCATGTTAGTTGCAGTTGATCTTGAGTAATCGTCGGAAAACGAAATAATATTTAAAATTATACTTGCAACTTGTAGGTGACTCGAAATATCTTCTACAGTTTGATTGGCCAGTTGATATCTAGCACTTTTGAATAAACTCCAACCGTTATTTATAAGAGCTACTTCTGCTCCAACTGCAAATGCAGCAGGTGGATTGGCTACTGTCATAATCTGACCACGAACTTCTAACATAGCCTTATGTGGCAGTAGAAATACATCTTCGTCTCTGGTGTTAAAGGTTCTAATACCAGTTTTATTTGGTTCGTTAGAATTTTCATCAAGGTACTCAACAAACTCGAATTCTGTCACATCGTTGTCGATGTCATAAGTTTCTGTTAAGTCGAGATAATTTTTAACAGAAATTTTATTTTATTAGATTATATAAAATTTTATTGCGGCACTGTTACTTTAGATATTAATTTTTGTATGATCTGCTCGCCCTTTGGTGATAATAATTTTTTTGTTGTTGTTATCATAGCTTTTTGAGTTTCTTTTGTTGGAGCGATTTCTGAGATAGCTTGTTTTATTTCAGATGCAGTCGGTGGATCTCCTTTTATTTTATTAGCTATTTTTTGTCCCACCGCAGTCCCAGCGGCAGATGCAGCCCCAGTTGTAAAAGCTTTACCCGCGTCAATAGCAATTGGTGCAACTTTACGCGCTAGTCCTGGAATATTTTTAATAACTTTAGTGAATATATTTCCAAAAAATCCTCCTACTATTTTTCTTCGATAAACTTTTTTTCTTTGTTTCATTATATTTGATGTTTCATAATTTTTACTTTTGCTCGCGTAGATGTAAATAATAAGTTACAACTTCATTACTAACATGTAACTGTTTTCCTGATTGATCTGTCAACTGCATCCTTATACTTGATATTTGATCTTCAACGTTTAAAGGATAATATATAATATGTCGTGGAGTTATTTGCATGAGAGAACCTGGCGGGACTTCTGGTGAGAAACTGTAAATCGTTTGACCTTTGCTACCTTTTGATGTATAAGAGCCAGAAGCAGTAGAGCAATTTACTAATATTGTATTTACTTCTGTTATATTTGCTGGCAGTTCACTGTCATATGTAATAGGCTGATCAAGTGCAGTGTAAGTTTTTTCAGTAAATCCTAACAGTTGTGCAATACTTCTTTCTCTTGGTTCAAGATTGATTGCTATATTTTTCAAAGTTATCCTAGTTCGCAATGTGTTATAATTTGCTGCTAATTCAAAATTATCAGCCACACCGTTAGCTTTTGTTATGAGCTCTTTGATCGTCTTGTTTAGATCTTCAATATTATAAGCTCCTTGCGGAATTTTTATTTTTTTTGTTGTAGATATTGGAGATGTTGTAATCATAGTAAAATACATTTCATCGTTAACATCATTTTTCACGTTAGGTATAGCATTCCAGCAAGTACAAGAAATTAATCCAATTTCATATTGTTTTGCAGGATCTAGTTCTATAGGTGGAATATAATTTACTGAAAAATTTGCGCTATCTTCTGTAGACTCGCTAGAGTTTAGTAATAATGTTGTTTGCATTCCTTTAATATTATATCATTTTACAAAATTAAGTCGCCGCGATTAAGTCGCGGTGTAAAGTTTCATATTCGTCAGATGTTAATAATTCACTCGATCTTAGATGATCAAGTATGTCAATGATTTCATTATCAAGTTCAACACTAACATTCCCAGCTTCCTTTGATGATATTAATAACATTAATCTACCTATCATTTCAGTAGTTGAAGTAAATACTTTTACACCAGTTCCTGTTTTTTCTTTTCTATATTTTTCTACACGAGATTTATCGAGTTTATCAAATTTTCTTTTAAAACTCCACCCTTTACCAAAAGGTTTTGCTCTGCTATTTTCTGCTGTTTTTTTAAACGTGAGAGCAATGACACCCTTTCTCATTCTTTCATAAAGTGGAATCATATTATCAATCTCTGTAACCGTGTTTAATTCATCTTTAGCAGCAGCTCCGTCATTAAATATTACATCTAATTTATCGATTAATGCTTGATATTCTGCATCAGTCCACTTGCTTATATCATCAATACCCCTTATATTTTCTTTGTTTAAAAGATCATCATATTCACTACCTTTTATCTCATCATTTGCTCTTTTTGTAAAATAAAATCTTTGATCTCCAACTTCCATAAACTTTACAGTAAGATCACCGACTCTTTGTTGCTCCTCTCTGATATCTTTTATGTCTCCTGATAAATTTGTTATAATATTTGTTATTCCTTGCGTTGTTAACTCTGCTAATCTTCGCTCAAGTTCCAGCGGATTGTTTATCAATCGATCTGTTTCTGCTTGTCTAGCCGCAGGATCAGCTATATTTGCTGTAAGTGCCTCAATCAGTTTTCTCTTTTCTTCATCAGATCTAGTAACAAGTTTTGCAGCAGCTGCTTCCTGTTGTTCTCTAACAATTCCAACCAAACCTTTTTCCTGTAGTTGTTTAAGTTCTTCTTCTGACAGTGGTTTAGTTTCAGGTTGTTTACCTAATAATGCTTCAGTAACCGGCTTGAAAATTGTAGCTGTTGTTTCTGTAGCAGTTACTTGCCCACGTCGCGCTTCTTGTACTTTTTGCTTAAGTGATGCCTGAGATTGAGCAAGTTTTTTTAGATCTTCTATGTGTTGTCTGTATCTTGCTCGTTTGTCCATTATTATAATTATAAATTTTATAAAATTGAAACGCTTTATTGTAAGTAAGTGTTAATACAACAGCGAAACATTTTAGTTGGATCATTTGTAAGTTTATCAAATAAGAAAAAGTTAAATTTATCTTTTGTAGCATTACGGTAAAGTTCAATAAACTTATCTTTTGTCACGCCACCGCATTGCTCGCTTGCAATATTTCTAACGTCAACATTATCCAGTCCTGGAAATAAAATAAAACAACCCGTATTTCGCCTAATAAACCTATCAACATTATAAAATCCTTGAGCGAGATAAACAGAATTACACTGTTTGTTACGTGACAGTGAGAAATATGATCTTATTTTGTTCATCTCCATGTTGTTTAGCGGAATATCATCAAAAACTACTATCTTATGTTCATCTGCATCAAGTTGATTAACTGGAATAAGATCTTCTGGCTGCCTAATTATAAAAAAATCTTCACCAGCTTTAAGATCATCACGAAGCTTTTCATTATACTCACTTAATAACTCATACTTATCTTGCTGTGGATTGATTGTGTAAATATAAACTCTATCGTAGTTAAAATTATCACCAAGAAGCAAGTTCATAAGCAAATTTGTTTTCCCCGATCCAGTTCGCCCAACAATAAGATAATGACAATCAGGAAGTTCATTGTTATGTTTATGCTTCACTAGTCTCTCTGTATCAAAGTTTAATATCAACGATTTTGCCATTTTTGTATAATATTAAACTAGTGTTGATAATTTTATCTAGGATAGTAAATAATGAGTTATTATACAAAATTTGGAACATTATTAGGAGATTTATCCACAAAAAGTTTTAAAGGTGACTTATCCAAATATGCAACTCTTGATCGGCTCAAAAATGAAATCAATAATTTACTAAATCTTACCAGCGTAGATCCAGATGAAGTTGTCATTTTCCAGGACAAATAAGGACGATTAAAGACGAGTAATGTAAAACTGTCAGATGTAGTTGTACGAAATACTGCTGCGATTGCTAATAATATCGTTACTTTTAACAATCTAGGTAATATACAAGATTCTGGTAGGTCAGTTAATGATTTTGTTAAAAAAGATGGTGATGTATTTAGTGGGAATATTGTTATGAAACAAAATAAGATTACAGATCTTGGAAACCCAACTGAGGATGGGGATGCTGTCACTAAAAAATATGTCAATGATTGGGACGCTTCAATTACTAATGAAATCACAGCGCTCAAAACTGATTTTACCAGTCACGTGAACACATTTTTAAGTTTTCGCAGAAACATAAACAAAATTAGAGATGAATTTTTTGGAAATCCATCAAATGTTAGCATTACACTCGCTAATATTAACACAAATCTCAATGATATTAACACAAAACTCAATGATATTATTAGTGGAATTCCTAATATTGCTGAGAAAACGAGTATGATTAAAATTCCTCACAAACAGATTAAAAATATTGTGTATACTGTTGCATCTGGGTCTAGTACATGGACGAGGCAAAATAATTCTATCAAATACACTGCAGAAGTTACTGGTATGTATAGATTGTCAGTGATTAGCACTGTAAATTTTAAAATATATACCACATCATCTTCATTACGTAATTTTAATAGGTCTTCTGGAGCTGTAATTATATTATTACTAAAAGGTATTGAAAAAGAATTTTCAATTGAACTGGTTGATACAATTCCAGTAGTTGAAGCTGATTATCATTGGTGTTTGGAATTTGTAACTGATTTATCATAACTATGTAAATAAATATTATAATGAAAAAAAGTATAGTTGATTTTAATCATATTTCAAAAGATATTTCAGAACAGGATGTGGACGCACTAATACAATACTATAAATATTATCACAAAAAACATTGGTGTGTTAAAAAATGTTACAAATACTACAACAAGATCCTTCGAGTAATATCATATCTACCATTGTTAATGACCAGTTCCGGTATAATTTCAAGTGGGATATCGTTAAATCCCTTTTTGTTAATTATATCTGGTATTGGTGTTTCACTTACAGCGGCGTGTAAAAAAGTAGAACCAAGACTTTTGATAAAAAAGCATGGATGTTTAACATCAATTAAAACTTACAAGAAACTACTTGATCAGATCCGGTCTTACCTACGAGGAGTCAAATATAATATGGATGATTTATTACGTGAATTTCGTATTATTGATAATATGTTAACAGACATTCTACCAATGAGGGTTAGCAAGTATGAAAAAAAATATCAAAAAAAATATGAGTAACGTAAAATTTTATCTAAACTTAAGATATAATATAACTAAAATAATATCATTTTCATTCTAATGCTAGTTTAATTTCCACCTTGTTAACTGAAACATTCTAATGCACAGTTTAATTTTCATCCTGTTATCTTGTGGTAAAAACCCGTTTGCCGTCTTTAGAATAATTGTATTCCACACATGCGCTGTTCTAACAAATTAGTCACCTCTGTGTAAAGAGCTTATCGCATTCCAATACCTGTTGTTTTGTTTGGTTACAAAATACCTGTTTACAGGTAGTAGTAGGGGGAAAAAAAGAGGTGGGGGAGGGTGAGTCAAAACCCTGTTTTATTTTGGAAAAAAAAGGGGATGGGGTGGGGGATAATTTAGGACTATAATTTATACTTGTTTGGAGGGTAAAAAAACAAAGTGAGTTGAAAACCTGGTTTTCCTATACTACCCTGTCAAAACCCTGTTTTATTTTGGAAAAAAATGGGGGTGGGGTGGGGGATAATTTAGGACTATAATTTATACTTGTTTGGAGGGTAAAAAAACAAAGTGAGTTGAAAACCTGGTTTTCCTATACTACTGAAGTTCAGACGTTCGAAAAAACATGTTAAAGTAGAAGAAAATCTCGATGTAGATACCGTTATATAATTTTTTTATGTAAATTAAATAAGTTAATGGTCCCACATCATTAGGTATTAAGACAATCATGTGCTGTGACTTTTGGTTGGTAAAAATATTCGTGGCATGAGAAAAATGCCATTTCCGTCGGTACCTAAATTAGTGGTTTATGGACGGAGTCCTACTGTCCTCGTTAGGTTATTTAATTTGTTGGTAACAGTAACCAGAAAGTGAATGAAAATTCGTACCTCGTGGAAGTCATTTAAATCTCAAAAGTTAGCATCCATTTCCATAAAAATACTATATTTTATTTCACTTCCGATTTTGTTTAAACTATGTTTGCTGCAAACAAATCATACGATCTTGTAAATGTTATTTAGAAAAGAATATCTTATTGTTGTGTATGTGTGGGGTATTGTTATATTATTTTGTTACTGGGGAATAATTTAGCATCAAAGGAATCTACTAGAATATGTAATTTTTACGTCAGTAGTATTTGATTTTGTAAATAAAAATCGAAGTAAGTTACAGATATGTATTTCAGTGTTTTAGGATTCTCAGCCTCTTACTATTCAAAGTTTCCAGGTCACTTTCAGACGTGAAGCTTACGGAAAATATTTCCACAAATTCTTCTGATACCGTTTCATATTTTAAAGGCATCCACGTTCAGTTAAGAATGACAAATTATGTCTTCTGAAAAAACAATGTCTATTCTTATCTTTATAAAGGCAGTCTGCGAAGAGGAGACACTCTGGGCCATTCTCAGAGATCAGTTTTTGATATGGATGTCTTGGAGCAATAAACAAGACATATCTTAATGAAATCGGCCAAACATGATTTAAAAAATGCATAATTTATATATTGACCATGTTTACTTAAATTTGCTTATTCATCGATTCGACGGTCGTGCGAATCTTTCCAACAAAATTCGTTTTCCATATTTGACGTGTGACTCTCGCTTTCTTATTTATATTCCCCAATGAAAATCGGAGCTAATGTCGGAGTTATCTGTTCGACACAGCCATCAGTCGATACACAGGGACACAGCAAAATGGCATTCCAGAGACCTTGTATTGACCTTGTATCAAACAACTTTAATAGTATAGAAAAAACTTCTTTAAGATATATATATATATATATATATATATATATATATATATATATATATATATATATATATATATATATATATATATACAGAGTAGCAGGTTTAATTGTAACATATATGTATTGCACTGTTATAACACTCAAAAATATATAGTAATATTAAACAATATTGGACTATGTATGAATAGAACGACGTTTGAAGAGGTAATATTGTTTTATCAAGATCACACAACTTTGCATGAATATGGAACCAGTCTGCATCATTAATCATTGGTCACAGAACTCAACCTTATCCAAGAATTGCAGCGCGTTGTGCTTTCTAAAGTGTCACAAATTTATAATTTTACAATGGAATATCTCTTTGTTGGAACAAAGATCAAAACACACGATATCTTCATTGTATGGTCTGTCATGACGTCTTCGGTAACCTACAAAGTGATGTGATGATGTGATTGTGAGTTTTAACGTAGCTTTAACAATGATTCAGTCATATCACTACGATGTATGCAGTCTGACAGTTTATAGTGATGTCTAGCACCGGGGCATCATGCCAAAGACATGTAGCATGATATCCCACCCAGTCGCATTATCCTGACACCACTCCGAGCAGTCCTAGCACGAACCTCTTAATGCTGAGTGCCAATTGAGGCAGCAATTAGTACCATTTTTGTAAGTCTTTGGTATGACTCGACCGGGGATAGAACCCACTACCTCCCTCATCTGAGGCGAACAGTCTAACCACTAACCTCTTAAATAGTTATATATTTTAGACGAGGACAGGTCTTTCATCTTTTCACATGCGTTTTCTTTTAAAAGTAAACAACATAAAAGAAAATGAGATCTTGAGGCATATAAACCGATTGATAATTCTCTAATTCGTAAAAAAGCCTAAACATATTAAAGAAGTCTTCTTTAATCATTCCATTATAGCTTATCTTACGTCTACTTCGTCTAGATTTTCGTGTCAGATTTCCTGGTCCATATTTGAAAATTTGCAAATCTAATTTTCAAAATTTTCTGATCTACTTTAGTACTTTGTCTTTGATTGTTTAAATCTATTCCATTACATATATTTAGTACATTGTCTTTGATGGTTTGAATCTATCCCATTACTTATATTTAGTACTTATTTGTTTTTAACACTATACTGTAATTTTTCCTGTGCTTCCTATCGAAATATATTTTGAACTGAAAGAACAAAGACAATAAACAAATAATGTACTATCTACTTAAAGTAAGAACCGGCTGAGATAATTGCCATTTTGATTTTCATACTTTACCACAAGATAATTAATTATGTTCAAATAGCTGATTCTCGATTATATCACTTTTGTGTGATTTATTGGTCTTTACATAATGGAATTTACTTCATTTCATTGCACAAGAATATTTGGTTACAACGTGTAAGTCGAGGTTTCCTCGGCAAATGTATCAATCTTATGTGGCGCATTGAGCTAGACACACCTAGGAAAAAACAACAAAGCTTTGACAAGCGATCACTTTACCTTGTAAGTGATGAAAATGGAGAATCAGTTTGGGATAACTTAAACGAATATTTAGCACACCACTACATTGTATCAGAGATAATTTATTGATACACTGGTCAATTAACGTTATCGAGATTTATAGCTAATCTTTCAATGAATCATGTATATGGTTCATTTGTTTGGAAGTCATGTATACTTTCTCAAAGTTCAGAAGAAGTCCACTTTGAAGAGAAACAAAATGCATTTTATACAATTTTAACAAATTTATGAGAATAAACTTATTTTGGGAAGTTAGTTTTGTGAGATAAATAAAATTATTGCCACTGCTAAACACATTCACTTTCATCCCGTAAATTACATATATTTCAATTTTCAGCCAAGTAAGGGACATTTGTTTACTTCCAATTTATTTCATATTCACACAAATTGTAGGTAAAGTTCCAAATGTCTGTTTGAATTCGAGAGAATAATAAAATAAAATTATAAGAACAGTTAACAACGTGGATCATTCATTATATATTTTGTTTAATGATATATTTGTCTGGTATCAAATATGAGACACACACATGGTATACCTTTACCTTCAAAAGTATCTTTCATGTTTATACCATATTTCATGTTTATCTGATAAGTATGTAATATATTGATTTAATCAAAGTGGAGAAAAATAGAAAAAAATAGAAGCTATAGAAACTCAACTTGCTAATATGCAAAGGTGATTTTCAATAGCCAAAAAAGGAAAATAACTACATTTTGTAGCGGATATTTCGGGGATATGAGTTCATTCATTCGGACAATACACAGCTGCCTGCAGTAAATCTGAATTCCGTTCAAAGGAGAAATATATGTATTTGTATGTGATATAAATAAAATATATGTACAGTATGTACTCAGACTAAATGTCATGCCACTCATTGTTTAAATGTTTAATTTAAAGGAAACTCGGCAAGCCTCGTTTTCAATTATTGAAAAATGTATGGACTTGCGTGGGAACGCAGTGTATCATGAATTCAGCCAATAAATATGTTTACTCCGTAAATGACTGTATCATAGTGGTACAACGATATGCTGTTATGGAAATTCATACCGCTATACGATTTTATGTACCGCGAATATGCCAAGGTGTTTCATTCGTGTTACAAGTCTGTGGACATCTCACAATTGGTCGCATTTGATTCAAGAGGCCATATTTTATTTTTCTCCTAGAAACACTCTTAACACGAAATTGAAAGAGAATGTAAAACGTGATGAACGGTAGCCTTATTCGGTATTAGGGCAAAGTTAATTTTTGTTTTGGCGATTGGTTCCTGGTTTGTTGTTTTTTTATGATGTTTTCGGGGCTGGGGTGGGGTAAAGACCAAAGGATGAATTATCAGTTAAAAATAATAATTAAGACATTTTATACTTTAAGCTGTCTTATATGTGTATGTCCTCATGACAATAAACGAACAGCACTTATGCAGACTTTCTCAGGATTGCATTCCTAATCATGTTGGATGAGGATCCTTTGAAATGGTTGAAAGCTCAGCAATTGAAGTTTCCACTCCTTGAGAAGGTATGAAGGGAAAGACTTTGCATTCCTGCATATTTAGTGCCTTTGGAGAGATTCTTTATTACAGCAGGATATATTATTGCCACACAGATGTCTGCTATGAGTGTCAGACTTTGTCGATAAGTTAATTTTCCGCAAAAGAAAAATGTAATGACATATTTATTGCCAAAATAATTAAAGAAAATAGTTCAAATGCGTTGAAACACTAAAACACTGCTTCTGTGAAGTTCATATTAAATTACAGAATATAAATGAAAGAGAAATTGTTATTTATGCTGAGTATTTCATTGTTTTCATTAAGTGTTACTGTATTGTATTACGCATTGCCAATATGGGTTTTGCATAATGGAATATATCGCAAAACGGTTTTGGGCGTATCGTTGCGCCCAAATTATATATGGATTTGACGTGTGCCGTTAATTTGGGCTTTAGAGTCTAATTTCGTCAGCAAAAATAATGTCGATGTCTGATAGGTAATGTAGTGTTCTTACTTACAATGTGCTAATTTTTCCTACAGCAAGTATAGCTTCTGTAGGCACACATAATCAAGTACCGTGTAGCATACTGGGAAAGCTTATGCATTCATTTGTGAAAATATAAGGATATATGTGTCACATCTGCAAATGTTATATTTTAAAGGAAAAAATAACTAGTGGTATTATTAATGAAATCATTTTCAACATTTTGCACTTAGGTCGAAAATATTGACCACCTACGATTTTCTAAGTTTGACTGTAAATTTGAAATTCTTAAAGTTTGTTGAATTATTGTAAGTAAAACATGATGATAAATGTATGCAACAACTTACCATTCCTTCTCTGATCTCCTCAAAACAACCAAATTTAATTTCTTCTTTCTAAATAGATTAACAAATTTGAAATGATATCACTAATCTGCTTTGCAATAGTTCATATGGATAACACGAATAAACATACATTATTACATACTAATAAAAGGTTATTCGTTAATGGTGGTTATTTTCAAATCTTTAAAATTATAAACGTCGTTAGATTTGTTCTAGCAAATAATCTTTTGTTTTACATTCAGCTGAATAGAATAAATTGCAATGTCATTTGCTTATATAATTTTAAATGAGCAGCATGCGAGATTAAATAACGAAAACATTGTATTAAGAGGATAAACTAGTTAGACATAGCTACCTTGGAAAATGAAGAAGGAACTATTTTTTCCAACAGTTTCACTCCGACTAAAAATATTGTCATAGTATAACGTCATATTTATTAAATTGTCATAAAATAATGTCAGATGCTTACCTAAACCATTTCAATAAAAAGCGTCACTTTTCTAATATATTGTATCTATATGGGTTTCTTCATTATTGAATACCTCATTTCAATTTTATATGATGTCCTTACTTTTTGTAACTATTGTGCTTGGTTTATATTATGATTATATATATTCGGTTGTTTTTTCTTGGCATTCTCATGCATACTTTTAGGCATGAATAGCGACAAAAGATAAGAACTAATTTGGTAATCCATCGATGTGGAATTCAATTTTCTTCCAGTAACGTACTTATAGTTTCTGCCTGATATAGCATAACAAATTCTCTTCACAAAGGATTAATGTATTCCTAAGCCACTCCTGTGTATTACTACACACTATCGGCCAGTGAGATGTGACTGTAATGAAATGGTTATCAAAAAAGAAAGGAGGCACGTAATAGAAACAAAAATCGATCATCATAATATAATAATCAACTACGTTATCAATAGTACTGCAGCCGGCTAAACTCTGATTATATCCCCTAATAATACATTTCTAGACATTTGGTCAATTTACATAGAAGAAAAGGTTCAAATTGATGGCTTAGTAAATATTTGTCCCTGAGCCGATACTTTCCGTTATGTACCCAAGAGATCAGCATAGAAGATTCAGTCTGAAAGAATTGCAATCGTGAATGAACAAAAACTGTTTTCCTCACTAGTACTTTAAATTGAATTTAGTATTTTAAATCCAATCATTAGATACAATTAAATTTCCAATTTTCACTTTAAATGTTAAATTAAAAGTGTTGTAATGCTATTAATGTATAATTTATTGGTTTGAAATTCGCATTATGAACATTCTAATATTATACAAATGTATTACACCTGGCACTCCCTTCCAAATATTTCATGTATTTGTAGCATATTTTTAGGATTCTGTAAATTGCTCAAAAGATTTACAGGAGAAAGTGATCCGTATCCATTTCCAAGCGCCAAAATGGCTGCATTTCCGGCATTGTAATCATGATTTATAAGGTTGGCAGTTGAAATATCACTAAAGATCCATATGTGAGTAATATTATCTTAATTTGTTTTATCGATAAATATTCAGACGACATGCATTAAAACTACACATTATTAATGTGTCTTTCTTTCTTTTGCTGTTGATCGTCAGGTGATGTGTGTATATAATGTGCTTCCTTCGTATGGAGTAAAAAGGCAACCAGATGTATTAGCATGTGTTGGCAAATCTACTAAACATAAACATTTCTCTACCAAATATGCACCTAAATCTACTAGACATAGACATTAATCTATGAAATATGCACCTAAATCTACTAAACATAGACATTAATCTACCAAATATGCACACAAATCTACTAAACATAGACATTAATCTACCAAATATGCACACAAATCTACTAAACATAGACATTAATCTACCAAATATGCACACAAATCTACTAAACATAGACATTAATCTACCAAATATACCCACAAATCTACTGAACATAGATTTTAATCTACCAAATATGCACACAAATCTACTGAACATAGACAAATAACCCAAAACATACATAAATATATCAAACATACACACAAAGCTACCAAATGTGCACACAGATCTACCAAACGTAAACAAAGATCTCTCTCATAATATACATACATCTACCTAACGTAAACGCAAATCTACCATCTACTACGACCCCCCCCACCTAATATATACACAAATCTAGCAACATACAAATCTACCAAATGTACACTCAGATTTGGAAAACATACACAAAATCTTCCAAACGTAGATACAAATTTTATACTACAAAAGTACACTAGACAGAATTTACCAATTATGGAAGACCTACCTACATAATAACTAAAATTACTCATAAACTTTGTTTTAAAGAAAGCAATGCTATGTTTTTAACAAGATTTCACAGGCTGCTTGCTGTGTTTCACTATAACAAAAGTAACTTACCGCGTGAAGTTTATGGGATTAGACAGACATTGGCAGGGAGATGTTAAGATTAGCATAAGATCCGAAAGATTAGATGAACAGGAAACTGAAACAAAGTCGTTAATTTTATGTTCGACTTTTATTGATAAAAGATACAACGTTAAAATATACAATAGTCTAGTAATTGACATTATGAAATTGATTACAAATTCATACAGACATTCAAAGCAAATTATCGTACGGTATCTATTTAGCATCGTCAGTTGCCTTTGATTAACAAGCGATTAAAATTCTCTGTAATTTATTTTGGATATGTCAACTTTTACATTCTGTGAGAACAGTATAAAGATATTTGCTTGGCGTAAAAGGTATGTAGACTGTCGTAAAAGGAAAAGACAACACTTTCAAAACGAAACCACGTGCAGTTTTCCTAAAGGCATACATGGAGACAACGATCGATCATTCGCTGAGAATGAATTACCGATAACGAACAGCTCAAACCAAATCAAATACATAAAGTAATGCACCACAGTACAGTTCCAATCAGTTTTATAATCGTTATAACACGGAGTTCTATTAGTCTGACAGTGCTTAATAAAGTTTGTTTCCTCATTGAGTCTAAACTTTTGCAGAAATCAAGAACTATTTATATATTCAGGTTGTTAGTGACGACATTATATTCTTTGATTTTCTAATTATCAATTATTTGAGAGAATTGCCAATGTTGCATGTAATTGAATATTCGATACGTAGGAATGCATAAAAATTTCAGAATTGACCCTAATACATGATGGGTAATGTTTCGTAGATTTATGATATACATCTCTGTGTAGTATGCCGTGTATTGAGTGTATATTCATATACTAGTTAGTAATATTTAATTGAACAAGTAAACTATTTCATAATTGTTTGATTTGAAGGGCTAAGTCATATATAATTTAACACTAGACTATTAAATAGCTTAATCTAAAGGAGTCATGGAGTGTTCAGTACGGACACGTACGCGCTAGTAGTAAAGTGGTAGCTAATGTTACCCCGATAGTTCATGAACCTGAATCTAGGTCAGCATACACGTAATGGCCGACTCTATTTGTAAACAGAACTAATGAGAGAGCGAGTCGTTAAGACAGAATTAGGCAGTATACTACCTGAGCTTGAATATATATTCTCTCATTTGTATATATATATATATATATATATATATATATATATATATATATATATATATATATATATATATATATATATATATATATATATATATATATATATGAGTCAATCAGACATGGACACTGTCTGGTAAGTCAGGTAGTAAAATGTTCAAATATAGTTGCTTTATATTTAAATAGATCGGTCTCAGCACAAAACGAAACTGTTGTCTTGGCTTTATGGAGGGGGAATGCATTAAAATATATCAACTAGGATGATGAGATTAGTTCATTAGTCATTGAATGATGAGAAAATAATCGAATTATGTGGATTTGAAGGCTGTACTTCAGCATTACGCAGATTTCACATTCCTTTAATTTAGAGCAAAGTAGCTTGTTCGTTGTTGGTATTCATCTATCATATAACTAATTAAAAAATGACATTAAATTTTAGGAGCTTATTGCAGTAGGTCATATCTTTCAGTCTGCTCGTCTGTCCGTCTGTAAGGTCAACCAGTCGGTGTATTCATCAATGCATCCTTATTATATCACTCTAGTGTGAATTTTTTTTTCTTCATATCGACGGTAAACATTATCATATCTGACATTACATTGTAGAGTACAGAGCAGATGATAACGAGTGTTTCTGATATTGAACACATCTAGTGACTTGTAGGGAGTGGAGAAGGGAGATAAACTGGACATTACCTTGCATCCTGAATTCCATGTAAGCTAAGAGAGGCAGGTACGATGACACACAAGGATAACTGTAGGATAATAAAGGTTTCGAATCTGCAGCCCTCAATGGAGAAGGGAGTTATAATGTTGATTTAATTTTTTAACCTGAAAGTCATCTATGCCGAATCTAGGTTGTTATCACATTTTATATGGTGTTCCGGAGGGGTGCATTAATAACAAAAAGGTTTTGAAACTTATATTCAGACAGCTTGAGAAGTTAGTATGGGGTAGGGGAGCAAAAGTGATGAGGGTGACGGATTATAAAGAGTAAAGAAGGGTTGTGCAGCACTACAATTATGCTTATATTTTCTTTTTCTTTCCACTCTAATTTTCATTATCAGTGAGGACGTATATGACGACAATTATAAAAAAATGACTGTTTGATATATTTTTGTATTATAATTAAAGTTTTCAAGAAGTCATTGCATTTTATTTTGATTGGATGTAAACGGTCAAGTGATACTGATCTGGAATTTTTTACACATCAATAAATTCTGCGGACTACTTTTGGTTTTCCGTGTCCAGATCGTTTCATTTAAAGTTTTATCTATATCAACGCCTTACACTCTAATGATGACAATACCATGCTCCTACCTATCCTCTCGTGCGATGTCTTTTATATCAAAAATGGTAAGCAACAGATTAAAGTCGGCCATTATATGTTAAAAAATGTAATTGCATAGATCTTTCTGCACTCAAACACTCGCATCTTTTACTGAAGAAGGCATATATAAGGCTTTAGAAGCCAATCTTAGGAAATTATTGCATTTCACCTCGACAACATGTTACAGCTGTAGTTATTAAAGATCAATGTCAACAAAGTGGTCTCACTAAATATAGACACAATTTTACTTTTGAAAAATCGAAATGCGTAGAAAGTAACGACTTTGCTATAATAACACGTGCCATTCTCAAGGGTAATTTTAAAAGGATGAATATTTCTTATTTAACCGTGACAACCATTTTTAAATATTAATATAATGATCAAAACAATATATCACTGTCACAACACGCTATGACATTTTACCCCGAATCACTATATAAAGAATCAATGAAACTTGGCTAGCAAAGACAGCGCTATTTATTCAATCGCAGTTAAGAGGCTAACAAAAGAAAAGATCGAGGAACATAACATGAATGTTTTATTAATTACATCAGCTGATCTGATGTTAGAAAGTAAGTAAATTGGAATTATCAGGATTAAATGATCATGGTTGGGTATTTATCGATGTGTAAATTTTACCAAATTACTCACAACGTTCACATAAAGTCTTTTAGACTTTATCTACTTTGTGAGTGATTAGGTACAAATTACACATCGATAAATACCCAACCATGATCATTTAATCTTATAATAAATTTCATGATGCAAGTATAATCCAAGCGTTATAAAAATACCACTTCACAGTGAATATTTGAATTTCGCTTTCATCTTTGTTTTTCCATTTGTGAATGTGTTAGTAGTCGAATGAGTCGTGTGTTTGGAGCCTGAAAGAATCGTCTGTATATATAAATATATATTTTACAAATTCATTTCCAAAATTTGCATCTTTCATCAAATTGTGGTGTTGTCATTCAATCCGAGTATCTAGTCAGTCGAATTCTATTGCATTTGGTGTCAGAAGTGGGATGCTTTAGATTGAATCAACTACCAACATAATGTATTATGCCGTAGGTAGACTGTGAATTATGGACTTTTTGACAAGTGCATATTTAGTAGGTGCGGAGTACCCTACATGTACACATTTGTTTAGTTTATGTTACCATGATAACTAAGATTGTTAATTTTAGTTTGATAAACCTCTGTCTCATATCCAAACAATCATGACTTTGCTAAAGAATCTAGATGTAGTGGTAAAACAGCTGAGGTATGAAGAGGAATATCTTAGGAAGTTCAGAAATGAAGAACAAGCAAAACGAAGGGTAATAAAGAGAATTAAAAAGGGGAAAATTGTAAGGTGAACACCAATTCGAAAAAGAAAAAGGGAAATAAGAAACAAAGGAGAATCAGAAAAGGAAAGATTGGAAAAGGAACACCAACTAAAAAGGAGAAAATGGGATCAGAAAGGGAATTAGAAATACCGAAAATGAATTTGGAAAGAAAGCAACAACTAAAAAAGGAGGAAAGGGAATCGGAAAAAGAAAAAATTGATTTTAGAATGGGAATTAGAAAAGACTACAAGGTTAGAGATTTTAGATTCAGAAGAAAGAGATAAACAGAGTACAAAAGACAGAGTTAGCAAACGCTAGGAAAGGAGAACATGATTCTGCCTCTAGGAAATTAACAGGCCCTAAATTGTCGTCGTTGTGTTTGCAAGGTTTAACACCATTTTCAGTACAAGATATGCTCTATATGGCGGCCAGTATAAATGGTGGAGGAAGAACCTGGCAATTCCCTGTTAAGAACTACCGACCCAAGAGGAACTACTGGCAAGCTTTCGCACATGCCATCTTTGGCCGAGCACAAGATTCGAACCCAAGTAGACATGGGTGAGATGGCAGTGATCCGTAACGGTGAGCCTTTTAGACAAATCGGCCACTCATATTTGTCATAAAATCAGTACATTTAAATACATGCCGAGCGTTTTCAATGCCCATTTTTCAATTGCACAATTATATGTTTCAGCTTACTCTTTCTTGAGCTTAGATATTTAAAATTTTATATCGCTCACCACCGGTGTTTTATAATTTTTTTCCCAGTCTTTGATTTGTATTATTAAGACTGCTCCCGTTTTCTTTTTCCTAACATTACACCTCGTTCCCTGTCGGTGGTTTCTGATATTGAAAACATGGTTGTTTCGGCGAGTTAGTTCTATTCCACTAACATGCACTGGTCTGGTAAAACGTTTAAATAGAACAAACACCGCTAGAATAGTCATGCGGTGACAATCTTGACTGGTATCAAACGCTTTATAGCTAGAGCATAGTACGGATAGGTCTTAAGAACTTTATTCGGGCCAAAAATTATTTCGATGTCAGATGACATATTATCATGGAAACATGTCAAAGGACTGCTTATTTACTTGCATTAATCAATCTAATTATGTAATGAATGTAGTTTCTTTATTGCAAACTACCATGGCTCAAATTATATCAAGAAATGTGTGGTATTTATATATTTACGACCTGGTAAACTGCAACATTTAATAGCAATTTGTTCCTTGACAAGTCTTCAAATAAATGTGTCGAAAATTAAATCTGAACTGAAATTTACGATCTAAGGAATATATCCTCTCTTCATCAATGCCACCTACTCAGGACTTTGTATCACACTGAGGTATTTTCCTGTTTTATTTAATTTGTCTATTCAATTTTGCTTTCAATTAACTTAATATTTATGGAGAAAATTGAGATGAGAATTACGTATTTATGATATTATTTTTTTATCTATTGTTTAGTTACTGAAACAGAATAAACTGTGTGTGACGTATTAGTAAATGCACACGGCTTGCTAACTAGGGGACTAACTAATTGTATTTAAAGAAGGATATCCGGCACAAAAAGACATGCAATCTATTGAAGTGCGAACTAATATACCAAATACACCAGCTTCGTCGGCCATACTTTCTGATTCATTTCTGCTCAAATAGCGCAAATACTGAGCTGACTCTATATTGGATTATTGGGTGAGGACATAGTCGTTACTGTCCATATGATTTGTAGTGAAGTTGTACATTATTTGTGAATATAGCCTTACAGGCGCCAGAAAATTGTTTTGTACACCCCAACAAGAAAGGGGAAAGAACATTCATCGTATTATTAGCAAGCGAAAACTGTCAAGAAAATGTCTGAGATTTGATGACAAATCGCTTCACCAGAACAAAGTTGATAAATAACTACCTCTAGCTCGGACCGGCTGACCCTGGTGTCAGCCTCATTGAAGTCCTTTGCTCGTTTAGCCTTTAAAATAAATAAGTTAAAACAACAAGTATCGAACTTGCTGAGTCACTAAAATTGCCTTCTTTTTCTGTTACTCTTTTCGAATCTCTTGTAAAATGGAGTAGAGACAACTATGAGCTCTTAAGATTAATGCAACAAGTGGTGTATTGTGGAATATGGAGATAAACAAGAACGCTACGGGAGAGTCTGTAATGACACGTAACTGGGCCTTACTACCAGAAGAATAATTTGAGCAAAGTTCTTTATCCGCTAACACATAACCTCTGCCAATTGACTGTATCAATACAGAGGGCTGACAAGAATCCTGATATTCAATTTCAATGACATTTGAAAGTTTCGCTAACACTGATTGGTATAATGATTTTCCGATCTAAATTCTATCTAATCTGAGAGCTGAAAATATTTTTCCCCAGTCTAAACTTTGGTTCTGTTAGCGAAATGTATGCTTTCAAGTTAAATTACTATGAACTGCTTTGGTACCTGCAGCTCGATGACAGGTTGTTTTTAATCGTTTATACAAAATACCTATAACTGGTTCGTTAGGTCTATATACATCATAGTATCATCTTCTTGATTGTACACGCTAATTACTGTCAGAAAAGTTCGAAGCTTGGTAGGATCCAAGGGTTTGATCACTGCTTACAATAAGCAAATGGTAACTAGGTCAGTCAGTGTTAGCATCGTTTTGACCCAAGACGCATCACAAATATTATTGTAATATTGATAATCAGTAATTGATAACTGTACGATATCTCCAATATCTGTTATGAGCGTATTCGAATAGTCTCAATATTTGTGGCTATCCAGATGTCCATCCATTCTTGTAAGTCAAGTTTATATTTCATCTTTATTATTATTTTTATTATTATTATTATTATTATTATTATTATTATTATTATTATTATTATTATTATTATTATTATTATTATTATTATTATTATTATTTATAAAATGGAATGGTGCCAAACACTCGAAATTGTTTCAAGCCCATTATTGTAGTCAATGCCGGATATAGTAAAAATGAGGCCCTAAGCAAATTTAAGTTATGAAGCCCCTTACTTGGCCCCTGAAGGAGGCAGGCCCGGTAGTCGGGCATATATACTCAGGAGTAGTTAAAATAGCCAGACGTTTGAAAAATTCATAGTAATTGTGTTTTGCCAAGATCTACACACCCCATTCAACAAGGATCCTGAGCTTTAAGCGCACCTAAGGACAATAATATATCACTCAAATGAAAAGCTGTGTGCTGTACACTTTTGAAACCGCATATGTACGAATCAAGAGATCGAATGTCAAAGGTGAAACTGCCAACGAACTCACCACTACATATAAATTTTTGGTAACATTAGGGATCAAATTTAAAGTCTCCTGGAATAATAATTACATGTAGAAACTGTCTTAAATAAAATCTTTTGACTTGACATGTTTTCTAATTAGACACAAAACACTTATTTTTATGATGACTGTAAATGCATGAATTTATGCAATCGTCACCTTTACTTTACATTTAGCGAATGCAGGGCTGCAACAGCGTGTTTTCTTTATGGTATTTCCCGACCCATTATGGTTAGAGAATGCGAAATATCTTCCCAACTGGCGATCATGAAACAACTTCGATAGTTATCATTGGCTGGTGACAAAAAGTGAATGTTTTATATGTGATCCGGTCTCGTACAAAAAAATGCTCGTATGTAAATTTAAAATAGGCATAGCAAACCCAAAGCTTTTATTTGTGGCATTGCAAATCTGGATGCTTACTTTAATTCAAGATATTTACTTTATACATTGACTATAAATAGTCCATATCCATATATTGTGTCTAGAATATATATATATATATATATATATATATATATATATATATATATATATATATATATATATATATATATATATATATATATATATATACGATTATCTGAAAAGATATTTAATTTGATATTTTAAAGATTTTTCATTATATGTTGATACACACCAGTCTGCAAAGTGCTTAAAGGTTGGTAAAATGAATGATATAAATGCGAATTTCACCAAACTGAAACACATTCCTCAAAAAATTCGATATTCATATCTGTATCAAACAACGTCTACAGATCCTTTATTGCATACCCATTTAATCTTGCACGGCTCATCCAGCGTTAGATACATATGTACAATGTTTTCGTATCGCACATTCCGTATCCCACACCTAAAGTTTCCATTTGGCACAATTAGCCATAATATATAATAACTAATTTATTTATTGCTTTACATTTAAAATAAAATCTCACGATTTTAATTGTAAGAAATGCTGTTATGCTTGGTGAAAATAGCCGCACGTGCCTGAAAGTGTAATTGAGGATTAGCGACAGCAGTTTGTATGCATTTCGTGGTATCTAGGTCGTCACATTAGGGTTAGTTGAGGTTGAATGCAAATTAAGATTAAACAGACTGAAATAATTTTTGTATTTTGTTTTTAAATCCAAAGATCCTCAGGTAGTCGTGTCAAGATTCAACGCATAGGTAGAGATGACCCACGTTTGGAGAACCTATTACTCCGTTTGATTCACAAGAGGCAGTCAACAATATAAATCATCTAAAATACCAAAAGTACATAAAATATGTTTTAGTTAGAGTTTCAAAATAGGGTCTGCAGAATAATATTCTATTTGAGAAGCACTTCTGTGTGTAAGCATTAAATTTTGTTCGTTAAAATGAAATCGAAATTGTTTAGTAAACTGATAAAACATATGCATCATAAAGCAGCATCTGTTTGACATGTGACATAAATTTAGAAGAATAGCATCTTGTTACAATATGCTTCTCAGCTTTGGAGGTAGAGTTTCTATTCTGTACGCAAAGTAACAAGATAACAGATGGATTTCGGGTTTAGAACAGAATACTTTTGTTGGTGACAAATACAATCTTATTGATGTTTGACTTGAATAAGAAAAGTATATGGATTAATACGTATTGTATAAGATCTAAATATTGGACAAGTTAACATAATCCGCACGAATCTAATAATGCAACAATTAAAACTACAAATAAATGACCTTATGTACAAGGATAAGGTGAACAATTCACTGAAATTCCACACGACGAAAAGAATAAAATGAATGACATGTTTCTCTCAAATGTAAAACTGATGCATTCAATCAAATAGTGATAACTGACATATTTTACTAAATAGTAAAATGATGAATTGATTAGTTAGATATCGTACAAAATTATCTTCACCCTTCTCAATCCCTGGGTACAACAAAATTCAAAACACCAAAATTAGCCCACTGTTAAAAGATTATATGCATGGAATAATACAAATGCTCCTGTAAATATTACACTAGGCTACCAGTCTCACTGGTCAATCAGGAAACATCATTATAGGTAGTCACCGACCACCATTCGGTTCCTTTGTCAGTCATGCAATCAGTGCCCACCAATTCGGCCAGGAACTCCCAATCACCTGTAACATTACTAGCAACACCTCATTCACTTCTACGGCTGCTATAGTCAACTTCTTTGGATAGCTCTGCAGCTGGTACCACATCGACTAGGAACACCATGGATAACTTCGATCAGCTGAAAATACATCTAACACCGTGTACTAAGCGTGACACGGGCGTATATGATGACACGTGATGACTTTATTTACGCTAAGTTATACAAATTATATTACCAGTACAATATTGCACAATAATAAAGAGGTCCAAAAATGTCCGATAATACTCGTATGGTTCTAAA
The DNA here is from genome assembly GCA_016746295.1 of Potamilus streckersoni. Taxonomy (NCBI): domain Eukaryota; kingdom Metazoa; phylum Mollusca; class Bivalvia; order Unionida; family Unionidae; genus Potamilus; species Potamilus streckersoni. The sequence continues at coordinate 163,859 of JAEAOA010001631.1, forward strand.
TGTTTCTAAATGAAAAGCAACTTTATATTGCTAAAAATTATCTTGCTAAGTCACAAACTAGGATATAAGCCAAAGCTTAATTAAAAATATACGCTATAGTACGTACATTAGCTATAACTTACAATGTAGATAAGAAATAATATACACAAGAAATGACAAATAAATTACATACCGCAATAGCTGAAGATGTCATAGTCCCTGAGTTTTATTGATATGGTCCCTTTCAGACATGTTATAGAGGAAACTCTTTATTTTCGAAATTTAAAGGAGATTTTGTGTTTCTCTGTTGTATTATTATGTGTGATAATTGTATTTTTTTGGTTTCTTTTTATGAATGTTTGTTTTAGGATGCTCTACTGACAAGATGTTCTTTAATGTGAAGATATCGACTTATGATTTATGCATTCATGCACCTATCATCGTCTATGCTCTGAAAGAATTGTTTTTTTTTTTCCTATCGAAAGCAATTCGCACGTGCAACATAGGATGAACCGAACTCAGTTTCGAAATATTGTACAATATACATAACTCAGCCTGCACACATAAAGGAAACTCGAGTACAAATATTTAATAAATAACGGAATTTATACAATTCCGTGATGCAAAGATTCTATTCAGTAAGTTGGCTCAAAGGAAAAAAGTCGTTTCTGGTCCAAAATCCATGTTCCTGTGACTGCAGATTGTATCCATGCATATAGCTCTTCTTGTACAACATTTTGATAAAGCTAACAATTTAAATCCAAATCTAGAACTCAGACAGATACCACCCCTTTGCAGTATATATATATATATATATATATATATATATATATATATATATATATATATATATATATATATATATATATATATATATATATATATATATATATATATATATATATACCTTACTTAGGTATATGAGTACATGAGTGATGTACAATATCTTTCATAAAAACACCAAATGCCTAATTTCGTTGTTTTTAAATTATGCATTAAATAAATTTGAGGATATGTGAATTAAAAATAGATTTGAAATAAACTTAAAACCACTTATATATTTTGATTTGATTCATATAAAAATGACTTATTTGATACGGCGCAGCAACATACAGTTAAGCCTAACGACTTTTACATTTCTACTCCTTTTCAAATTCGTTTTCTCCGTCCACTCAGAAACAAGCACTTATACAATTTTGTTTATATATCACCACAGCCTCCAAAACAAAACTTTTATGAGATGACATAAATGTCCCCATTTTCTTTCAAAATTATTTATGGATTCCAACAAAAATGAGTATTATTGGATAATTATTTCAATTTAGAATTTTCGCACCAAAATAGGCACCGTCTAGTACCCTGGCTGTTTGCAGTACGATGGAAGAGAACCTTAGTGGAGACTGTATAAGATCAAAATTAATTTTGTTCTCCTTTTAAAGAGTATACTGAAGTATCCACCAATCGTCACGTGTAGACCAATGTCATTTAAGCGTTTTTCATAGGCTGCGTCCAGTTGAATATTGAAATACGCAAAAGCCTTTGTAATTGCAAAATCAATCATCCACGAGTAACAACATTTATTAAAATTAGAGAGGATTTAAACTACTGACGCTGACACCGAATAAATCCAGCACATGAAAAATCCATTTCAAAACTGTCTTGTGAGTCAAGAAAAAATATAGCATATCGCTACGCCATACTCCACTTCATGATCAATTAATGACCTTTATAAGCTATAAAAAACAGTGCCAATAATTGAAATACAAATCTTCAGATATATCAAATAAAAGCAAAATCTGCGTAGTGGTTGTTCTTATAAACATTATGACCTCTCGCAGTAAAAGAATATTAGCAACTGGTACACAACGTCTAGCGTCTCCCGAAAACAGCTGATATTATGTCACATACAAACTCTACAAAATTATGCAACTTTCCTGATTAAGGATCTTCATAAATAATTATTTTGTCACCTGTATGTAGTTCAATTTTCAATTCTTTGGCGAAAGTAGTTTTAAGAAAATGCTAGCAACCATGTAGTAATGTCAAGTCTATGTAGAAGTATAAAACAAAAGCTTTATTTGAATAGTAATATTCCTTTAGAACTTTCATTTTGATTTATTGCATTTGTTAAAGTTAGTGATTAAATGTTTACCCATTTCATCATAGATATATTGCGTGCATTTTAAACTTAAAATGTATCTAATCTGACTCATTCTCAAGTACTGATAAACACAATCAAGAATGTGATTCTCTCAAAGACAAATTATTCAACAGCTTTTCGAAACGCTGTTTATCTATATCAAGAAAAAAGCTACGTATAAAGCAAATTCACACCCAAGACAGATCATTGCATCACTCTTAGTCTGTGTGAGTGCTATTAAAACATAATTACCCCGATACGTACTGGTTGCTCAAATGTAATTTCCCAGATAAGTATTGGTTACTCAAAGGTAATTACACAGATAAGTACTGGTCACTCAAAGGTAATTATCCAGATGCCTTCTGGTTATTCAAAAATATTTATCCATATTTAGAATACTCTACTTGTCGCGGTATTAAGTTCATAAAAACTTAACAGTTTAAGGTTTGTGTTTTCCCACGAAAATACAAAATCATTATTTTGCTTCGGTGGCAGTTTTTAGAAGTTATGTATATGAAATATGTGTTGTTAGCTTTTTCTCCATGATATAGTGGTATGTATAGTTGCATTATGTACTTGACCTTGTCCAAAATCAAGCTAATTGTCTTTCTTGCCAGGAACGTTTATTTACTATAAAAAAAACATAATTTATAGTTAAATTTTCCCCCATGAGATTGGTTTCACTATTAAGTTAATTATCAATAAAGTTTATAATGCGTGCTTGCGTCTGGGTCTATGACATTAGTATTCCCCATGGAATAACTTCAAATACTTGAGACTTACCACATTATTTTTATAGTTTTAGAACAGATTGAACATGTGGACAGCTAAGAAGTTTCTATCAATATACGTTACATTCATCCTGGATATTTTGTTTTAGTTTTGTTTAATTTAATCTTGTTTATTTACTTATTCTCGTTATTTAAGATTATTAGGCAGATTTTCCCTTATGGTCTTGTTCAGTATTTGATATGGGTGAAATTATTTATTTAAATTATTATTCATTGGCATTATAGTGAGTTCTGACAAGGACATTTTGGTTTATGTAATTGTGATTATTTGTAAAACTCCTAGTACATCATCACACTCGAAGCTGCAGGCATAAATAGTACATTCAGGACTACAGACACGTCAACACCATCGGTGCTAGATGCAAACACCAGTGGAAATCAACTAGCATTGTATTCATTAGGACTTGTGGAATGACGTTATGGACTATTTCTCATTTAACTGGTAATAATGCTAAGGTTCTGTTTTAAAATGTGAACTTTTTATTCAAGGGAATTAATTATTTTTGGAATAGTTTAAGCCCACACATTGGTGATAAAGTGTAATGAAATGCTAATTATCACGAATTTGGTAGACACTTGGGAACTCCGTCAAAATCCATTTTATTCAATTCCTGTAGCCATGGGACATATTATTGTTTTGATTCAAACTAACATTATGATGATTGGTGTATCTGAGTGGAGATAAAAATGCAGTTGATATCATACAAGTATTGATGTAGAAAAGACAATCTATAGTCTTGATTAAGTCTCCACTATACCTTTCCAGATTGTTTTCGGTGAAAGTAGGCGAATTTTAGTTTCATGTAAACATTTCTTAGGAATATTCATATATTGGCTTTAACAGATCAGAAATTTTCATCTCATTTATTCCCCATTAATAGCCCGCATTCTAGTAATTACTTACTTTCTAACAAGAAAGCAGAAAGACTTGTGATGCAATAATGTAAATCATTATCGAAAAGTATCCAAATGATGTTACATGTATTATTGTGTCAGAAGTGTACGGTGCTGTTTGTAAACGTCTGAATATGACTGTAAAATCATAGTTTCCTCTAGTGACAAATGAATAAGTATATTCAGGATAATATGTGATGATTTTAGGAGGGTTTACCAAAGGAATACAAGACTGAGTGAGCGTTCACTTGAAGTGGCACCGGTTGAGACAAATATTTGATATGTATGCTTAGTTGATTGGTTACCAATACAACCTATGCTCTTATACCTAAAAAATTTGTAGCTAAAAAAGTTGCAATGAAAAATAAAATTGAAAGGTAGTACAAAGCTAAAACATGAAATAGGAAAACACTCCATGTACGTATAATATTTCTTTTATTATTGTTTCTTTATTTGTGTCAAAAATTTAAAAATTCAAAGCTTAATTGTTAGTGGTTTTAATATGAAAAACAATCAAGAGACACAATTGTTGCACATTGGCTCAAATAAAGTTCAGATCAATAACAAAATTACAAATACTTTTATACACATAGTGAGTTTAATCATTGTCGAAGGTTATAGATTATACTATAAGATAATGACCATTTGAAAACATGTTGAGTTGAGGATATTTGTTTTTCCATGGTTTACCTGACTTTTGTTCGGCTTCTTTCTAATATTTAAATAAATAGACCTGAGCATGTTTACGAAAAACAATCCATGGAAATGAACTAAATCCAGGCTATTTTGTTGTGACATAAGTCAGGTGTCCGTGTGTATATTAGAAAGAATAATTATACAATAATTCATTCATAGTTTAATATCCCTTTTGTGGACTCGCTTATAGTTCTGATTAGATATAATTGTTTGTAATTATTTAAATTAAAAAATTAATTGGAATTACAAAGTGAGTTTGGACATTTTGACGGAAATATTACTTTATGTTATTGCTATTTTATTCAAGGACATTCTGGATAATATCATTCTGATGCATCAAAACTGTTGGCAGACAAAGACATTCAAGGATATTGGCACATTAGCACATTAAAGACATGGAATTTGTCTGAAACACTATTTGTTGATTTTACTAAACACGTTTGTTTACCTTTTATTTACTTTGTTAAGACCTTTCTGTTTGAATTCCCCATTTCTTGTTCGTAAAAAGCCTGAAGGAAATAAATTAATGAAAAATTATTGAAATTTCTTTTAATTATTTATAATATCAAGCCCAATTTTCGCCTGGCCGTTCCTTACATAGCCATCTTCGCCGATCGATTCACACATGAGTTGCTATGTTAGCATTGCAGTCATATTAATTGAGCAAGAGTAAATCACGAATCTGCAAAATAGTGATTGTTCTTCACATTGCTTACTGTAAATGTTTCTACTCATACGGTCATATTGTTTTTATTTCAATTTTCTAGACATACTAGAATTATAAATTAAAACTTCTGTATGCAGACAAGGCAGATTATTTATATACAGTTAGATAAAAAAAATGAAATGGTGAAATAGATAACTATTAGAATGACTGCAGGGAATTGCGAGACGGTTGTAGTACTGTCTGCAGTATTAAAAAATACTAGACGAATGTGATACTGTCTGTAGTATTAGAAAATACAGGACGACTATGATACCATCTGTTGTATTAGAAAATACAAGACGATTGTGATACTGGCTGTATTTGAAGGAAATACTAGGAGATTGGGATACTGGCTGTATTTGTTGGAAATATCAGCTAACTGGGATACTAAATGAATTTGTTTGAAATATCAGACAAATAAGATTCATTGTAAGTAACATCAGCTGACCGATACTGGCGGTATTTGCTGGAAATACCAAGTTTCTGATACTACATACAAGCTAGTTGTTTATAGTGGATATATTTATATTACCATGCAGATATCTGGGATATAGGGTGTATTTATATTATCAGATGACTGTGATACTGGGTATATTTATACTACCAGATGACTGTGATACTGAGTATATTTATATTATCAAATAACTGTGATACTGGATGTATTTGTATTACCAGATGAATGTGATACTGAGTGTATTTGTATTACCAGTAGGCTGTGATACTGAGTGTATTTATATTACCAGATGAATGTGATACTGAGTGTATTCATATTACCACATTATTGTGATAATGGGTATATTTATATTACCAGATGACAGTGATACAGGATGTATTTATATTATCAGATGAATGTGATGCTGGGCGTATTTATATTACCAGATGACTGTAATGCTGGATGTATTTATATTATCATATGAATGGGATACTGGATGTATTTATATTACCAGTAGGCTATGATACTGAGTGTATTTATATTACCAGATGACTGTGATACTGGGTGAATTTATATTACCAGATACTTGTGATACTGGGTGTATTTATATTACCAGATGATAGTGATACTGGGTGTATTTATATTACCAGATGACTGTGATAATGGATGTATTTATATTACCAGATGACTGTGATGCTGGGTGTATTTATATTACCAGATGAATGTAATGCTGGATGGATTTATATTACCAGATGATTGGGATACTGGATGTATTTATATTACCAGATGACTGTGATACTGGGTGTATTTATATTACCAAATGACTGTGATGCTGGATGTATTTATATTACCAGATGACTGGGATACTGGATGTATTTATATTACCAGATGACTGGGATACTGGATGTATTTATTGGAAATACAAAATGCCTGTGATAGCGATTGTAGGAAATATCATATTGTTGTTATGCTGGATGTATTAGCAGGAAATAGGAATTGACAGTAATGCAGATTGTTTGGGTTTTTTTTGTAAGAAATACCCGCTGTTTGTTATACTGGTTGTATTTGTAAGAAATATTTGATGACTGTCAAATTAGCTGCGTTATATACCAGACGAATGTGATATTTTTTGTATTTGCAGGTAATTCCAGAAGACTGAAATAAAATTTGTAATTGCTGGAAAGCAATGCTGACTGTGTTACTAGCTTTATTTGTAGGTAGTATCCTATGACTGTGATACTGACTGTATTTATAGGAAAATGCATATGGATATGATATTTGTTGTATTATCCATAAGCAAGACGACCGTGATCCTAGTTGTATTTTGTTGCCAATAGAAGACGCCTATCATACTGGCTGTACTTTAAGAGATGCCAAACAACTGTAATTATGTATTTGTTGGAAATATCGGGTAACTGATAATAGATGTAGATGCTGGAAATGCAATACAACTGTGATGCTGAATTTAGGAAATATCGCATAACTGTGATACTGGCTATATTAAAACTGCTAGTTGAATGTGATACTGTCTGTATTTTGTACAAAGAGACAGATGGCTGTGACAAAGTATATACTTGTAAGAAATACCAGATAGCTTTGATGCTGCCTGTATTTATAGGAGATGCCAGAAAACTGTGACGTTGGTTGTATGTATTAGAAATGCAACACTTACCTAGTGACACTAGTTACTTTGACACAGTTTACATTGTAAGAAATATTCAATAACAAAAAGGCAAATTTTCCCAGAAAATAATAATGAGATTATTTATTATTCAATATCTACTTTAGACAAACTCTAAATCGCTTGAGCTGTTATTCAGAATTCATGATTCACCCTACGTGCATGTGTCCTTGAAAGTAACGAGCAACACGAATTTAGCTTTTGTCCAACATCCATGGATGATTTTAAAAAAAAAACAATTTACTCCAGAAAACTTGTCCTTTATATATATATATATAAAGAGAGAGAGAGAGAGAGAGAGAGAGAGAGAGAGAGAGAGAGAGAGAGAGAGAGAGAGAGAGAGAGTGAGGGGCCTTTGTTCATTTTCATGTTTTAAATAATAATACTAATGATAATAATAATAATAATAATAATAATAATAATAATAATAATAATAATAATAATAATAATAATAATAATAATAATAATAATAATAATAATAATATTATTAATAATAATAATATTAATAATAATAATATTAAATTTTTGAGAAAATTATGGTATGTTTAAGAACAAAAAAAAAAGCAAATAAAAAACATATAACATTAAATATATCACTGTATGTACCACATAACCGAAGATATTGGTTTCCAATATTATCTCCATGATAAACGCTGGAGATAAATCCCAAGGAAAGTGCATACGTATCGTTACGACAAAACACCTTCTTGTAGGTTACATTTATATATATATATATATATATATATATATATATATATATATATATATATATATATATATATATATATATATATATATATATATATTTATATTATGTATATATTATGTATGTATGTATGTATGTATGTATGTATGTATGTATGTATGCATGCATGACTTCCCTTTAATTTATATTTTACCGTTTTTTTCTCTTGATGACACTTTTAATGCATTTTTTCTTCATGTCCTATGCTTTCTTTGCCACAGTCGAAATGTTTGCATTAATCTCTCCTTTACATTGTTATATCTGCAGTGTTCAAAGTTTGGATTATTGTACTATGAGACAATGTATTCTATCCAACGAAAGGAGAAATATAATACAAGCGCTCATCTTCTGTTCTATTCTTATTTTTTAATTGCATTTATGGAAAATCCTTATTTGCTCATTTACACTCAATTTGTAATCATTGTAAATATCATTCGTACAAAGGAAAAAATAATATTTTTGCAAGAAAACGAAGACTAAAGAACAATATTTTTTTTAAAAGAGGAGTTTCGTAAAAAATAATAACCGATAACCGATACCTTTTGATACTAAATTGTATTTATTAAGTGCGAAATGCAACAAAAATTATATGCTTACGTTTCCCTAACAATTGTGTGTTTACCTATTTCACATAATTTTGTGCTTACTTATTCCATGCAAATATGTTCTTATGTGCTCCACCAAGATGTATCTTGTAACAATTCAACCATTTGGTATCATTGAGATTCTATAGATAATATTTACTTATAAACTTAATTTGAAAACAGTCACCTAAACTATAAAGCAAAGTTGCAAGACAAACAAAAAAAGGAATCCGTGACTATTTTAACAAAACAATATAGTTAACTGGAATCCCTGATACATTTTGGTAGGAAAAAATGCTTCAGACGGGTAAAACAACACTATGTATAATTTTGTATCAGTCTCTTACTTTATTTAAAACTCCACACTAGTTTTAAAAATGCTGCCTACCCATTCGATTTTTAAATAATAGCTTCAGTTGCCTTGAATGCACGTCTATCACCCCATGTCTTTCTTGGACCCAATTATCCTTTGAAGGAAACTAAATAGTATTCTTTTGGATAAGCTTTTCATGTTTCGTTTAAAATAGAAATATCATAAATAGTTTCCAATCCCTTGTGATACAACAAAGTTAACTGGCTATAAATGTGGCTAACCATTGTATGTTAGAAGCTAAATCTACAAATAAATTATAAAGATCCAAACGTAATGCAAAATAGTACTAAGGAACGAAGAAACCATCTACAGACAACTTCAATGATACGAAACATTTAATATTAAGGACATGTAGATGTCAAATAAACAGTGGACACTCTCAGTAATACTTTCTCCCAATAACAAGTTATGTTAAAATTTAACGTAGAATTGTATTCTTATCCTGTTTAAGTTCGTTGTATGTCCATCCAAAGAAATGGTGATATAATGGACTAGAACAATTGGTGCTCTGTATTTGACTTTAAAAGACATGTTTATTTAAACAGCACAGTAAAACGAGACGGAAACACGTATAGCAAAAACCCGGAAGTTTCCTGGATAATAATAATAATCATTAATGGAGATGAGATCTGTTCTACAGGACTCTGCAGATATGTCGAAGGCCAACTGATCATGCGGCTTGCATTTCAGGATGTGTGTGCCGTTTCCAACATACTTTATCTTTTCACTACGGATGTCTATTCCGCAAATGGAGTTTTCGATTCACAGATAAACTGTATTTAAAAACAATCATCTCTCCATTAGTGAAAGGTTGCAGAACGCACACAGCCTTGAATATCGATTATCTTAGCGAGGAATCCTTACAAAAAAAGCTTGGCTAACTTGAAACTCTGACTATTATAAGATAATCATGGTGCAGATAGGCAAATAACACTACGCGCCTATTTCCGCGAATCATCATAATCTCATCTTACTTTCTTCACAAGACAATAATCCATTTATATACTGGCTACCGATACTAGTGCAACACGAATAAAACATCAATTTGAATAAAAACTTCAATTACCCTAATAGTATGCTTATCGCACTGTCTTATTATGAGCCGAATGTCTTATGAAAGAACGTAAAAATTGTAACTTTGGCAATCTTCATGTTTGTTTTGATTTTATACATATCTATATCTATATCTATCTATCTATCTATCTATCTATCTATCTATCTATCTATCTATATATCTATCTATATATATATATATATATATATATATATATATATATATATATATATATATATATATATATATATATATATATATATATATATATATATATATATATATATATATATATATATATATATATATATATAAAACCTGGAATCATGATAGAAGGATTGACTAGTCATACCAATCTAAAGTGACCATAAAAATGATTCAAGATTGAAGTTTATTTTGTTTTAATAGAGGAATATGTTAAGGAAACGCAAGCATCACAGAAATGAAAACACAATGAGGTGAATCATTTAACAATAATTAGCTATATATGCCTCTAAAATAGTTGACACGCTCCATAATAATGCCCAGTATATTGCTCAGTAAAAATTTAACATTGAGTATTTATGCATCTATATGCTAAAATTTAGCCATAAGTATTACAAAATACAAGGATACTACTTATCCGATGTCTAAGTATGACAAGTAGTATTGTGGGGGAAAATAACTTCAATGGGAAAATAAATTACAATCACACCCTGGGGCGATATGGCGTCAAGATTTATAGCGTCAAATGGCACATCATTGCGCAATATAGCGTCAAGAGAAATTTTGTAGAGGGACATTTTGAATGGAACAGGTGGGATAACGTCACGGTACTGGACTCTTGCAACTATAGAATGTACCGTGACGTCATGCCACCTGTTTCATTTCTATACAAAGTGTTATGCATTCGCGTTTTCCGTCATCCTACCCAAACTATACAACCGTCTAATAATATTGTTGAGGAAAGAAAGAATAAATATGTTTTCGAGCCGATTGACTGGGCTTCAAAAGGACTGTTGTTTGTTATGCTAACGCCATTCCGTTAACATAGAAGGCATCGCATAGGTCTTCTTCTCTTCCTCAATTATTGTCTCAAACCTTTTCTAACTTCTGGTTTAAAGATGAAATTCCGCTTTAGACAATTTTGTCTTTCCACATGTCATCTCTTTTACCAAATAGTTGCACCGGTTATGGATGATGGTTCATTTTGTTTTCACATGCATGGGTAAGTCCCAACGGAAAAACAATGACAATATGAAAGTATTTAAAAAAGGTAATGACGATATGAAAGTAGAGTATACAACGTTCTCGACATCTTTGAAGGGAATGAGGTAAACCGCGTTCATTTATCATCGAGGAGAGGATCGAAATGGATTGAAACTATTCACCAATCCCAACAAGCGCTATAAAATTCATTCACTTTGCGGAGTCTGTCTTCAATCTGAAGAGAGTTACATATGACGTCACATTCCCTATATATATAAGTGCGATATGCTCTTTGCGCAGTGAATCGATGCGACATTGTCGTTTTTGAAACATGACTAAAACCAAGAAGACAATGAATCTGCACCAGCAGAGGTTACCAATGTGAACATAAAGTTTTTTACAGAAGAGGCCAATTTTAATTGGAATTTAATGGAATTTTTCACTTCTTCGCAATAATTTGTTCCGGTACCAGCACCTTCACCACCTTCTCCTTCTTCACCACACGTGCAAACTTTTAAACTAAAGACAGAAAGAACAATCGGAGAAAGTTTACAAAAGCAGAAAGAAGCAGACCCAACTTTTCTACTTGAACAGCTATAGAGAAGAGGAGGCAAGAATGACACGACAGGAAGAAGAAACAGAAGAAGCAAAGTCTCGGGGAGAAGGAGAACAGTCAAAGTCAAACGGCTATGGTACTCTTCAATATTTTGGTGGAGTTAAGAATTCTGAAACAAATGTACCATACTTTATTATTAAGACCCAAACGAAAAAGTACTTCCTGAGCAAAACATCCCAACACTGTTAGTACGCCGGAGATATCGCCCGTAGTGATTTCTACCAAAACATCGACAGGAACAAGTTCAGAGCATGGCCTTGGCCGTGGCAAAGTGTGATGTGTCGAATTTTGAAAACTCTTTGAAGCTTTGGTTAAAGGAAGTGTATCAAAGTCAACTTAATTAAAGTAGAAAGAGCAAGAGATAGTTAGATGATTATTTTCATTTCATCTCTGAACGACAAAAAGGAATTCGTTCTAGCCGACGTAACATGACCGAGTCAGATACTATGGTACAAGAGAAAGACATAAGACCCTTTCCCAAAATCGACGGGTTAAAGGGCGGGAGCTGGCAATAGATGATTGTTCAAAGTAATGTTAATTACGGCATGATTAGTTGTTTAGTTGTCTTGTCAATCCAAAAATTCTACGGACCAAGTTTAGGAAACAGTCTATTCCGATTGGTTAATATGGATTTATGGGTGTACCTCTGTAAGAAATTAAAGGTTTTACTTTAGGAAAATTCTTTAGTCTTCAATCTTACTTGGAAAAAGAGTGGTCGAGACTCCGGGAAGAGCGTGTAAGACGTTATCTCGTGATTTGGCAGTAAAGCGAGAGTTTTGTCTCAGCGAAGTAGACAAACTCTACATTTGAATTCGTAACAAATACGTTTTGTTATTGAGTAACGGGCCAGATAGTTGTCTCAGTTAGGAGACGGACTATACGTGAGATTCTTAGAAACGAATAAAGAAACGGCAAAAGGAAACAGCTTTCCTGGATTCACGTGAGAAATCCCTGAACAATCACAGGACCAGAACAAATTCTATGCAGAAATCTAAGTCCAGAGACGAGTGTTAAATTAGAGTTCGACGGACAAGAGTCCATGACGAAACAGCTGGACAAAGATCGGCAGAGCAGGGACGAACGGATGTCTTGATGTCCGCATAAAATAGGTGACGAAATCTCTCATCGTTGCACTCAAAGGTCACTTGGCAATGAAGATAGTATATTAACGTGAAAAGTAATTTTACATTTAAAGAAATTTGCATTGTCTTTTTATTTGAGTACATGTTAGTACTATTTTCCTTCTTTTGTAACCAAGTCATTGATTTCTTTTCATTTTAAATTCTGTTGATAAACTGATTAAAGTTTATATTTGTTCATTGAAAGGGGGCTCGTCGTGTTTATTTTATTCAATATACTTGTTCAGTGATCTGCATTCTTCTTTCTATCTATCCACACTAGGTAAACTACACCGCGGAGGTCATTCCCTAGTAACGAACCGTAGTGAAAGAGGTTGGTGTGGTTTGCACGCCGCCAATTTGTCACACAAAGGTTAAAGGCAGTTAAAGCGAATTTCTGCTCGTTCCAGAGTTGTTAGATTTTTTTTTTTTTTAAAAAAAACAATCACCCAAAATTCCTTTTCAGAGACACTAATTTCTTTCTAAAAGAGTTAATATTCATTTTGCCAAAATCAATGAAAACTCAAAAAGTTTTCTTTACCGTATGATGCAAGGGTATGAGAACGTGAGTGTAGGCCCCTGTTATGAAAAAAGTCAAAATCAAGAGACACGTTTTTTCTCAGTCTGGTCTAATCTGGTACAATATTTTCAATCCAATTTATAACACAACACAGAACTTTTAAAAAATTTATATATTTCGTCTGTGTTTGATGTTGGTTTACTTTCTATGTTTGTAATAATTTCTTTACTTTCACAGGTTTTACCTCCTCTTCTTCCTCCCACTTTTCACTACTTTTCTTCTCTTTCGGAACGTCTTTTGGGTTTTTTCGTTGACGAGGTTCCCTATTATTTTTTTCTCCTCCTGCTCCTGTTCTATCTTAGGGCAGTTTTGAAATCCAATGTACTTTCTCTTGACAAATAAATCAGGTATATTTGACTTTTGTCTCTTTTGACACTGGTCTTGCTTTTTTGACGGTCTGGACCTTTATTGCGCAAGGAAGGTAGGTGAGTAGCCAGTCGGCTTGTTTGAAAATAAACTTTCTTATCACATATCGAAAAACTCTGATCAGAAGATCAATCTGTTTTGGCTCTTCCATCGTACTGGTTGACTTGAAAGTGAAACGAATACTGTGGTAAAAGGCACTAATCCTATATATATATATATATATATATATATATATATATATATATATATATATATATATATATATATATATATATATATATATATATATATATATATATATATATATATATATATATATATCACGTGTGTCAAGGATTGATTAAAATAGATGTAATAAACTGACGACGGACTGTACGAAACTTGTAACTAAATAGCCTAAGCGCTTTCGACTCTTAATGAGTCTTTTTCAAAGGCAAATACAAAACATATATATGACAAACAACTAAACACATGATTATTACCGAAGCCAATCAACACTGTGTACTACCCAATAAGCCTTAGGCTCGCTACTTTGACCACGGCAGCATGTGTGTCGAACAACGAGAAACTTTCTACGCTTGCTAACAGAGTCACGCTTTTAACCTTTCGACATTTAGGAAGAAATGTTAAAGTATTGTAGTTACAACGAGGGCATTTTACAGTGGTGTTATGGAAAAGTTCGAAGACTGTCTATAAAATACAGATCCTTGGAAAGAACTTGCACAATTTCCAAAGCTTGTTCCTTAGTGTACCGCCATCGATTTATGCCCGTAAACACCTTGGCTATCACCAGTCCTCAAAAGACGAATCTTACAAACGTCACTAACCGGTCAAAGACCTACAGTGTTGCAGTACTTTTGCTACATGAAAGACAAATATGTTCAACAGGCTCGTAAGAGAGAAGGAGAAAAGATCATTTATATGTATTCGATGGATGGCTGGAATTTAGAATACCCTAAGATTGTGTATAAGTTTAATAGTTGCTTCTTTCATGTATGTCCCATCTGTTATCATCAATTTTAACATCGGGCCATGGAAGACTTGTACCAAACAACTTTTCAGCGGCAATTGAAGTTTGAAAGGCAAGGATACCAAGTGGTATAAATGTGTGAATACGAGTTTGAATACCTTCTGAAAATCGATATTGAGTTTAAGCGCATCGTTGAAAGTTACAAACTGGTGTTACCCTACCCCCGAAACCGCGAGACAGTTTGTATGGAGGACAAATGCCACCTGTTTTCTCTTCCAAGCCGACGAGGAAAAAGGAGAAGAAATAAAGAAACTTAGATGTGTGTTGACTGTATCCTTGCGAGTGCAAATACTCTCTTTTTTCCACAGGGCACACGCGTTTGCTGACGGAAGGCATCGGATGATTGGACAACACGAAGGACTCAAATGCAGAGTCTTGCCTCTCACGAACTTGTACTATCCAGTGATACCTCAATATTGTCAACGAATACTGATGTTTCATATGTGCGTACGTGTGCCGAAGCATGTGACTTAGACCAAGTTTTTCATCATAGCCATAAAGAATGTGCTTTGGCAGGAACGTGGGTCAGCGTGGAATTGTTCAAAGCTCTGTACCTGGGATACTAGCTTTTAGAGGTATACGAAATTTACCAATTTCGCAAGACAGAAAAATGCCACAAGGTTGACGAGACTCAAAAATGTATAATCGCAGACCATGTGAATTCCTTTTTGAAACTGAAACAAGAATTCAGTAGCTATCCTTCATGGTGGCGCACTAGTGAGGGCCAAAATATATTTAAAATGAAATACTGGGAGCAGGAAAATATCACTTTAGACCACGTAGATAACAACAAAGGAAGACGATCGCTTGCTAAAGTGATGTTAAATTGTGGGGGGGGGGTAAAATAACACAACCGTGTTTGCCAAGACCAAGTATTTGACAAAACGTTACCGCTACTTCCAGATGATTCATGGCGCATGCAAATACGTGAAAAACGTGGACGTTGTTCGTGAGGACTTGCGTTTAGTCAGTTACAAATAATTGAATTTTGTAGAAGCCGTCGAATTTGGGAATGCCATCCTTGCAGCTTAAGTATCAGTCCATGCTCACTTTAAACTGCACGAAACTGTAGAATTATTACGAGATCCTGTGGTGTACTTTGACACGGACATCAATCGTTTTGGTCAAAAACTCCCTAAATTCGAAGAAGACCGTATAGAAGCCTTGACAGACAAGCATCCCGATGACAAGATTCTAAGTTTTATGAGTGTCAGTACAAAATAATACGGCTACGAAAACCATGACCAAATGAAGAAGTGCCCACTGAGTGTAAGGTGAAAGGTTTTTACTCCCAATTATCGCATCAGTTAAGTGGTAAACTTTCGCGTAATAAAAGAAGCCTTGTAGTCAGTACAGGATATAAGCATTAAAGTTATCACTTATCAACCAAATAAGATTGTACGTTTATCCACGCATCAAATAGTTGGTGGACTCTTTGAAATAGTCTATCAAATCGTGTACCAAAAGCGAGTTCAGCTTCCCAATCACTTCACTCTACCATACGGACAAACTGGTAGAAAATGGTTCCAAGACGAAAGTCATCAACAAGGAGGAAGATTTCGAAACGGCATGGATCATGTGAGAGCCCAACTGAGAATTGTAAATTCAAGCCATGCCATTTTTCTGTCTTCATGAATAAACATTGTATATGTGCCAGTAGATTGGAAACGTTTCAAAATGGCGTACGAATATGGAAGGATTAACTACTGTGAATGTTTAGCTAGAACAGGATTTGTCTACTTGGGCTTGAGGCTGGATTGGGATACGAAGTATGGTGTTTCAGTTGTGGACTGAAGTTGCTTATGGATTCATGTATCTATAAAGATTCAGATATTCTGGAACATACCCAATGGTCTCCACACTGTCTATAATTTTATATGGCCTTGCCATTCACTACATTACGGTTCAGGTATGACGGTACCTTGGGAAAAGAGAACCGTTGTCTAAGTAGACAAAAAAGAAGCCTTTGAAACTAGATATATAAACAGAATGACGTACACGCTCGAGACGTCTTTACGTCTGGAATAAAATGGGACAACGTCCAAGAACTATAGTTTATTTTGTCTACTATTTCCAAGGACAAAAGATGAATCCTTTTACACAGCAAGTATCAAGTAAGAGCAAACTTGAGCGCGATGCTCTGCCTTGCGATGGCTGGTATATTGTACACTGTAACCTCGGTGATTCATTACAACATCTTAATGGGAACTTTGTTACAACTGCACCTACCATGGAAAGTGATGATGTACGTATCAAATCTGACGGATGCGAAAGGGATGCCACTCGTTGTCGTTTCGTTCATTTTTTCACTTTATTCGTTTTGATAGGAAATGTCATCCTCCACGGGAAACCATGCAACTACCACCCTACGGATGTCATCCAAAAGGGAGCAATGTCTATAGGATTGAACCATACTCTCATTGAAATGAACATGTGCAAGACGAATATTCGTTTCCTGTGCGATTGCCCGACTACAGCGATTTTGAAACCTTCCAAGGAAAATGGCCAAATAACTAAAGAACATACTCCCAAAGAATTAACCAGAGACGGAATTTTCTACTTGAGTGAAGGGGATAAAGTCAAGTACTTCAATTGCGATTTGTCACTACACGAGTGGGAGAAGAAAGGTTCCGCTTACTTGGAGCATGCTAGTTGGTCTATGGTTCGTCACTACCTACCTTTAGTAATCTTTAAAAGTATACTTTACAAAGGAACAGTCGTTGTGTGCATGATTAGTTGAGAGAACGCATTTATCAGCAGATTGTCCAAATAGAGCTAACACGCAAAGAACAATTGCATCTATTACGTCAACAATGTTTGAACCACTGGAACAAAACTGCTATAAGAGGATTGCTTTTGATAAAAGTGTTGAAGTGTTCAGATACTCATCAACTACCCGAGGGCGAAAAGGGTTGTTTTGTATCATATTCTCTTTACTACAAGTTAGACTTACTGTAACGAATTCCAGAATAAGAGCTAAAGGATTACCAATATCTTGTACACGACGTAAACTTAGTTAAAAAGAGAATGTATGAACGGCATGTGATGCGCAACTAGCGACTACATATATATTGGATGCGTCGACGGAAGAAGACAACTTCTGTTCAAAAGGTAAACGTATTGCTTCCGACAAAAGAGGTATGAAAACGTTCTTCCATGCCACGACATTTATGATAAGTGATACAACAGATTCCCGTGGAAAAAAATGAATGACAATATACAAATGGTGGAGGATTACTACTGTTTTTTACTAGAACTGTGTCCATTTTATTGAGGTGGACGAGTTATGTGAGTCTTAGTAACTAGCTTTCTGGTATATCGCTTACCAGCCAATTCTTAGTAGATTCTATACCAACAGAGCATACCACCCATACAGCATGAAAGTGGCCCCAATAATGGTCCACGAGAGACTCATTCTGCTCAAAGCATTGCTCTTTCATCTTTATACTACGGGAAAAACATGATTCGTCAACTTTTAGGTACTGGAAATGAGACTGAGTATGTGTTCGTAGCTTGTAGCTTACACCCTCATTTGAATGAATACGTGTGGAAACGTTGGGGATGGAGTCTTGGACTAAAGAAGTGGCACTCTATGGCTAAGATTTGTAATACTGACTTCAAACGTTCAGTAAACAACTAATCTTTAAACATTTGTTAGTGACCGTACCAGATGAAGATGAACAGCCGGTCACGGATGAAAATCACGATCTTCAGGAGAGGACTGTCATCGACATTTCCGAAAGGTAATTCCAGGAGGACACCTGCGTGACTGTGCCAAGGAATGTAGAGACTCTAATAACATTACACACGGTCCTTATGACCCCACAATGTGATCACAAAAATTGTTGTAAAAATACTTTTTTTATATTTTATTATGATTCTTTTCATGTGTCTTTTGTTCATGTATTGAACCATTTGGCTTTTATGTACTTTTGTCTTCCGTGTTGTTTACAATGAAAACTGACATCAAGCATATCCTGAAAAACGGATAAAATCTCTTGTATTTTCTAAGTGTCAAAAGTCACATTCCTTACACTACTATGGCTACCTTTGCTGTCTCTGCTTCCTATTCCTCCACATTCAAATTCATCGACGAACAATTAGATCGTGCTAATTGGGAGGCTTTGCATCTTCGTTATCTTTTTAACATGCTCAATAAGGATTCAGCCCAGCAATTCAGGCAAAACTGAGTTTGCCAAAGGCTCCATTGCACATAACATCATTTGAACGATTGTCCACCACAACGGATCGTGTGGTTTAACAAAGAGTGGCAATTATTGTACAAACATCTGCGAGAAAGCCAAAGTAATTACATCGTCTTTGTGGAAGGCATTTCTTCCAAAGATGACGGGATTATGTCTAACCTCAGTCAACCCCATTTTGTCATCTTTGACGACATGTTAGGAGAAGACAAAGAAGAAATAAAACTATGGTTTACACGCAACGGGCACCATCGTAATGCCAGTCTGATTTACATCATCAAAAATTTGTTTCAACAAAGTAAAGCCCATCGCACCATCTGTCGCAATTTTCATTTTGTCGTGTAGTTTTAAAGTTATAATGATAAATCGCAAGCGCAATTCTTAGTCAATCAATTACGATCACCTTGGCTGATTTATGAGGACGAGGATACCACTCAAACCCCACACACTTATTTACTCGATGATTAAGAAACCACTGCCCCCGAATATTTGCGATTCCGTACGCATTTGTTGCACTATTGGTGCCAAGACGGATAACCTGTTGTGTAAAACACGTCCTCATCGCTGACTTAACAATCACCCGAAACATCTATAATAACCAAGGTTACTATGGTTCTATGTCATACAGCGTCAACATGACGAGCCTTCAGTCTACGGTATTAGTAGCGTAAAAAAATTACTAATACTTGCTCGTTTCTTAGAAGCCAGTCCCAAAGAAGTCTTACTAATTGCATTCAAACCAAAAAGCAAATCAATTCAAACCAGTAAGCAGCGGTTCTCTAGGAGTTGTCATTATTCGTTCCCTCTTAAAATGGGATCCGAGTGCTTTCAAAGATCCCAACAGGAAAAAGCCACTCTCGACGTGCCCAGAACAACAACAACAACAACAGTAACAATAGTAAAATTATAATGATAAAAATAATAATAATAACATTAATGATAAGAAGAGGAAGAAGAAGAAGAAGAAGAAGAAGAAGAAGAAGAAGAAGAAGAAGAAGAAGAAGAAGAAGAAGAAGAAGAAGAAGAAAACGAAAAGAGCAACGTTGTCAAAGCCAGGTCACAACCTTGGGAAAGATAAAAGAAAAGCCAGAGAAAGTTAGCTTCTACCCGCATGAGATCGTCTCCAAAAAATACTCATCGAGCGGTAAAACCCTCTTCCTAAACAGCGACCGCCTCTCACAATTACCTTCTTAAAATGTCAAACTCCAAACGAGATCGGGTATGTCATAGAGTTTAATGGATTTGTCCAAGCAAGAACTAACCCGATTTAGTCCCTTGTGAACTCCTTCGCGACGTGAGTTGACTGTCATCAAGCTGATACGACGTAACGACAATCAGTGGCGACGTATCCTAGTATTAAAAATACCTAAGATAAATCGTAGCATCAATATTTTGGTGCTGCTGAACGCCCAAATATGTCTCCTCCAAGAAGTGTACACCATCAACATTCTTCTCTCTAGCAAGAAAAAGGAAAACGTAAACGACAGCCACGTCATCCGAAAAAAAACGTGTGGCCAAACATCGACGTCACCCCCAGCAAAGACACTTGTCCAAACAAAAATGCCACTAAAGAGGAGGATTTATTTATGACAGGGATAGGATTGGTTAGATACATAATATAGCTAATAGAGCTGGGTACAGACTCAAATAAAATGATGCATGTCCATCTGTAGACTTTAGTGTATGTTGTATACCAAAAGATGTCCTCTCGTTACCCTTTTGTTGTCCAGAATGTAAAATAAAATACAGTGATATCAACTGAGAAAACGCATTGCCACCTATAAACGTCACTCCCAGAAAAGACACTCGTACAGAGAAAAAGAGGAGTCACAAACGAGAATTGGTTAGCAATTTTTGAATCCAAGTTGTCATAATTATAGCGAAGAAATAAGCCTTAAAAATGATAAAAGGCCGTGTGGTAAGCCATCGCCGTTACTGTATGTTTTGGTGTGTGGCACGGAAGCAACAAACAAAGATGTCCACTAAATGAATTGCAGAACTTTCTGTGGCTAAACAAGGAATGAAAAGGAAAGGACTGACTCATCGCTGAGCCAAACATTGGGACAGATTGTCCGTCTTGTACAAAGCACCTCTATCTATGCAAAAACAAATTATTCAAACAGTCTCCAAAGATGTCATTGATACCGTATGCGAATGTTGTCTAAAAGTCTTGAAAGGTGCGATATTTTTGTCTAAACACCAGAATAAATGCTTACCCAAATATCGACGCGTTCTTCGCCAAATGGTCCAAAAGAAAAAGATCATTCCTTAAAAGAAGAAGATGTTGGTAAAAAAAGGTGGATCTTTGCCAGTTTTACCTATGTTGTTAGCACCATGGTAAAAAAGTCACATCTGTCCCACTGGTTACAAACCTCTTGGAGGGAGTTGCTTTATAAGGGATGAGGATAAAAAAAAAGAAACAAGAAGCAAAAAGATCTGAACGGAATTAAAAGATCTCAGACAAAAACCGACCTTAGTACGTTCCAAACAATAGATAGAATACCATCGTTGGCAAGAACAATGGACACCACATTTACCTCCCAATCCTCATTAGACTGAGATGTCCCAGTTATAAAAGGACTTTCAATCGTTGATGGATTGATTTGTCAGAAACGAAACAATCTTATAGGAACGGTTTACTGTTGCAACTACTGCAACTCTTTCACCAGAAAGCTTAGGATGAAACAGCTCCACCCACTCTAAAAGATTATAAGTCCTTGATGAGAAGTCCATCACCAACACCAACCCCAGGGATCAGAAAAGAGAAGCAGAAAAGTTTTCAACTATACCAGAGAATGTGTGCAAGATTACAACACCTCCACTGTCCTGAGCAGTTTGGATTAAAAATATGATGGCCACCCCATCTTCAACTGAAGTTAGAAAGAAAAAAAAGATACAACAGAAATGAAACAAGAACTGATTACCCCTGTTCAGACACATATTTCTCGTCGGATACGCAACCCACTGCAATCCAAGAAAATACCACACGAAGATAAGAGTATAGTCAGTAAAGAATTGGTCACATTTTGAAAAATGGAGAAGGTGTTAGCTAATATTTATTACCATCCATCCCATCCTGCGTATTACGGAAAAGTTAAAAAAATTGTATCGTGCTGCAAATCAAAGACTGACAAGTGTCCTTTTGTCTTAAACGCAACGTTAATTATACGAAAAAGCCACGTACGCCGTACACAAATTAATTCAACGAAACTTTTCCAGAACTTGTACCCAAGTTGAAGGCATCGATCATCATCGGCAAGTTGATTTAGCTGAAGTCTCTCATTTGGCAGCCTTCAATCGTGGCAACAAATATTTCTTTTGTGTCATCGACATATTTTCCAAATTTGCTTGGTTCGTGCAATTTACATTAAAGTCGAGCAGTGAGTTAGTGCGAGCCCTGAAACTGGTGTTTAAACAAAGCTGCCGTCCGTCACCTTCTTCGATGGCAAAACCGACAAAGGCACCGAATATCTGAACCAAGCTTTACAAAAAAGTATTAAGAAACGTGACATTCATATTTTTGCACCACCGAGATATCCGATAAGACGCATAGAAGTGAAAACATTTCACCATTGGTACTGAACTCCGATCTAAGATCAAAGATCATCTGTTGCAAGGACAGTTAACTAAACGTTTAATTGTTGTTATGGTCATCAATGCAGTACTCAACGGAGCCCACGATAAAATCCTTTTCACTTTAAGCAATACAGTGTCCATGATCGAAGGCAGTCGTGATGTCAAGATCTTTTGTACCATAGCCTTCGAAACTAACGTTACCCAGAAGAAATCGTACTTGTCCCTGTACGAAGCTAACGGACAGCTTGGAACCAACATCAGCCACTGTATTTTGTACAATAGATTGTACGGGAGGTTACACACTGTGGGCTTTTGATTTCATTCAAGACCAAGACAGTGACGAGGGACATTTCCACCATATAAAATCCTGTCAAATGCATATGGCACTTCAGTTTGTAGACAGTGAACGATATCATGTATGCCGAATTCGATAACTCCATTGAAATCAACAGTTTGTGAGAAGTCATTCTAGATTATTAGAAACTATGCAAGACTATTTTCGCTCTTTAAATGGTGAAGAATCTATAGAAGAAGAGAATACCGCGAATGCATAACACAGGAAAAAGTGGGCAAGTCTAGAACAACATTTAGTGTTGTGCTTTACCCAAACACGTGTCGGATAAAATTACGGAATGAGTCAAGAAAGATTGCAGTGGATGTCAAAACAATCACCACTGTCAACTTCAAACAAGATAAAAGTCTGATACTGAGCAAAGAAAAAAAATTGAATGAGTATCTGTAGGAGGCTTGGTGTCTCAAATTCAGAAGAAGCAGTGTCTTAAAGGCTTGTGTGAACATTACAATCCTCCACTGATTTGTCAAGATGTCTATTGTATTGGATCTCTCCAGCCCAGAGTTGGGAGACAAAGAAAAGAAAAGGTTACTTGTCAGAGATATTCAATCAAAATGTCAGAATTGATTGATGACGTATCATTACTTGTGGGGAAGAGGTGGTTACCTCGGAACGTTATTACCTTTAAACAATAGTTCGTACACTGCTTCTTGGAATCCCATCGTGTGCGCTAAAGATGAAATACATCATGCAAACCTCAAGACCATCAAGCTTATGCTATCAACACCGACAACAGTCATCTCCCAGGAACTCGGTGAGTAACCGTGCACTTTCCAAAAGAGGATTTTGTGTATTATTGTGATTCGTAAGGATTACCGCCTTTTGAAGACAACATCATTCATTGTATGAGACAAAATGCTCAGACAACACGATTCAATAATGTTAAATTACAAGGCTTATATTCTATGGTGTGTTGACAATATTGTGTATATTTTCTTCATCAACGCGGATTTTGATATTCTTTACAACATTTAGTAGCTTATTTGGATTGTCTCTCTTCTATAAACGAAAAGTAAATTAGAGCGATAGTTTGTAATCATTATGGCTATATTTTGTTTTTAGCTAGTGGAAATCTCGAATGATTTCACAACGTTGTCAAACTTGTCAAAAAAGATATTTTTGAGTTTGATGTTATTATTACTTTTTAGTTATTTGTTTTGTTTTGAAAAATGTCTCTGTCATTTTCTTTAAAAAAATCACTGCGAATATATACTCTCTTTGACATATAAACCAAATCCCAGTAGAAATGTTTTCTCTCGCTTCAGCTTTTGTACCATATAAAGCAAGTTGGTCTCCAGTCTAGCCATCCATGGTTGACTCGACTAACTATGAACATGCATTCCAAAGTAGCTAAGCTGAACGCAGCTTATGTCATTTTACATTGTGTCAGGCTAAAAATGATACCGAAGCTTGATTAAATATAGAATGTGATGATGCTATCAATAGTCCTAGACCTGGTAGAAAAGGTATTCTGAGAGGAAGTAAAGAAAGAATAATAAGAGTGGATAGAGATGTATAGCCTTCGGAATCAGGAGAGAGAGAGAGAGAGAGAGAGAGAGAGAGAGAGAGAGAGAGAGAGAGAGAGAGAGAGAATCAATAACAGCAAAAGCAATACAAGCAAAAGCAGCAGAAAGAACCAGGCAGAGGTTTTGTCAACTGCTGTGTGGACACCAAAGATTTCTCCTCTTTTCGCAGAAGCAAGCCGTATCATGTAGGAAAGCTTGCTGACAGACGGGGACGCAATCGTAGTAAAAAAAATTGATTGCTATTAGTCCCCGTCAACAGAAACATAATTTTTCATGTCTACCCAATACTCTGGAAAACACATACTAATTCAATTGCCAAATTAATTGCATGGTTGTGTTTTTTAAAAAATAGAAGTGTCTTTAAGCACTTTGTTTCTTTAATCAGTTAATCTATAGTTCTTCTCTCTCTCTCTCTCTCTTGTTTGATAGTGTATGTCTGTTTATGTGTCGAAAGGTTAACGTGAGTGTTTATTTAAGATCCGCGCGTTCCATGGATTCATAATAGTGATATAGTAAATGCTAGTAGGAAATGTTTTCATTCACGTCCATGATTCAGAGATATAAATCCAAGTGCACGTCAGTCAAGAATAAGAACAACAACAATATTCTGGCTACCCATCATTAAGCTGATAACGAGAAAGAAATTGAGTAGCAGAATAGTCACATTGCTGCAACTGGAGTATGCCAGACAATTTTTGGGCGAGCTAGCCATGGAGGCTACTGAAGAAGTAGCCAGGATCAAGGATGAGGAAAAAAGAATAGAAGAGAAGAAAGAAAAAAGCAAAAACTCATCTCATCATGAAAACTGTGTTCAAGCCTGAGGTGAGGACACCAACGCCTCCACAGCCAATACCAGCATGGCAAACAATATTAGCACCAAGACCTTTGGCTCCTGAAATTAAAAACTTAACAGTGCAACCACAACAACAAGAACATTCCAGACTCTGGTATAGAAGAAGATAGAGGGAAGTGTTCAGAATCCCAAAAACTGAAGATTGGGATTCTGAAACTACTCAAGGGGCCTCTGCACTGCCAAAGGCAAATGTAAATCGGGAAAATGATTGGAGTACGAGATGTGTTTGTGGTACCCGACCTGAAAGATGTCACCATTAGCCAGGTGCATCTGAAATTATAAAAACAGCCCTTTTAAGGGCTAACCAGATATCTAGGAAATATATTAAAGTTGCCAATTTGTTTGAATGTAGAGTATTGTGATTATAAACGCTCACTCCCTTACCAATGAGTGTATGTGTATCTATGTTTGTTTTGCGTTCACCTTCGTTTGTATGAATAGCACATATGGTGTGTTTTTATTCTCCTTTCGTATGTTTTAATATAATAGTGTGTATTTTTTGCCTCCGCGTCGTTTTTGTAGTTAGTAAATATGACAAGTTTTATGCTGTCGCGTTCGTTTGTGTAAATAGTAGATATAGAATATATTTTCCTCTCCCGTTTGTGTGGATAGTAGATATGCTATGTTTTATACTGAAGGATATTTTATATATTATCATCAAAGTGAGATCTTTTGTGGAAAGTTTCGTCGATTTATCCAAGTGGCGTTTGTTAAAAAAGTCTTAGACAATTTTAAAAAAGGCCAAAACATAATACAAATGTAATGGAAAAAGTGGTAAAGTAGTTAAAAGTAACATGGACTATAGAAAGGAAGAAAAAAATATAAAGAAAGAAGACGTTGAAAAATTAAAACAAAACCAATTGGATGAAGGAAAAGCAAAGATTATAGCAATGGTTCATCTTGATTTGATGCCAGACGAAGAAAGGAATAAGAACAAAGGAATCAATCAAAAAGTCAAGAGCTGGTGGAACAAGTGGAGAAGATGAAATAACAAAAAGGCTATTTTCAAGGCCAGTCAATTGTCTTGAAAAGATATTTATTCTATCTTGCCTAA
The DNA here is from genome assembly GCA_016746295.1 of Potamilus streckersoni. NCBI lineage: Eukaryota > Metazoa > Mollusca > Bivalvia > Unionida > Unionidae > Potamilus > Potamilus streckersoni. The sequence goes on from JAEAOA010001631.1 coordinate 190,396, forward strand.
ACAATTTTTTAGTCGGTTGTATAATTTGGTTACGATAGATTGACAAACGCGAATGTATACAACTTTGTGTAGAAATTAAACATGTGGCGTGACGCTACGGTACTTGCTACATTGTTGCAGGTATCCAGTACCATAACGTCATCCCACCTCTTCCATTCCTATTGTCCCCATACAAAATTTCCTTTGACGATATATCGCTCCAGGAGGTGACATTTGACGCTATAAATCTTGACGCCATATCGTCCTTAAGGGGGATGAGGTCTGTAATGTATTTTTCCATTTACTCTATATCGCCCCAGTATACTACTATTACAAATAGAAACTAATTATATATTAAGGTTGATTCAGTCCCCTTGCAGTTTGAGTTAGTAATCAATGATAATTAATTCCATAAATTACAGAAAAGAAATTGACACATTTTACGAAACGGCATTTAAAGGGTTTCTAAATGAGTTTAGTTATGCAAAGAAAATAAACATTTGTCTGGAATCATTGTGATAGTAAAGTTTTAGTGAATATACAATGATACATTTCATGTGATATTATTTTCAATGTATGACTTATTTTCAGCTCCACGTAAGTACCTTCCGTGAATTTTTAATGCCTAGAGGAATCGTAGCCAGTTATATTTTCAACAGGTGGTGCCAAAGAAAATCCCAGTCCCAATATTTGGTTATCCTCGGAGTTTATTTTTAGCCAGAATAATATATTCTTGATCAATCGAGAAGTATATAATTGTTTAAACTACCACAAATACGTTAATCAATGAAAACAAATATCGTTTTGTTTCATTTACACATGATTTAGAATATTTACTTTATTAGCATTACAAGACACTAAAATTGACATTTGTCTTTTTTTAAGTTTAATTAAAATAGCATCTCTTACAAAGTTTGGGCTCCATATTTTACACCTTAAGTGCCAACCTATTGTATATAAAATCTTAAAGCTAGTAACTTTAATTTCTTTTCCGCTCATTAGTGAAGTTTTAATAAAATTACGTGACTAGTGTAACTTAATAAAAATCTTAGTTACAAATTGCATCCTGTACATTGAAGAATGAACCTGATAAGTAAATACAAATGTATAACTTTTTCTCTTATTATGTTTGTTCACTAATTACAAGACAATTAATTTGTGCACAAAAACCTGTGAGCACATTTTCGTATTTAAACCTTAAACAAAAAGAAAATAATTTCGTGATTTTGTCAACATATATGAAATATATGGTTACAGAGAGGTAGATATATTTGTTATGAATTTATAATAATTATGGCAATGGTAAGGACCCTAACTTGAACAAGTAAATGAAGAGGTGTGTGTGTGTGATGTGTGTACTGCAATAAACTTATACACACACAGACACGAATGCACTTACGTACATCTCTCTCTCTCTCTCTCTCTCTCTCTCTCTCTCTCTCTCTCTCTCTCTCTCTCTCTCTCTCTCTCTCTCTCTCTCTCTCTCTCTCTCTCTGCCTTGTATTGGCTTAATATCAAATTGAACCCATTTTAGATAATGAGCATAGTCGTCTTTATAAAGATAACACTACTCTGTTTTAACCGAAAATAATTTTCTGGAGGTAAACAGCACCAACATAGCAAACACTTTTTTGACTTATACGAATTATACAATATTACTTACCTAGGGTGATATCCTTACAAATTATTGTCATTGACCTACGACTTGAGAATAAAAAGAACATTTACAGATAAAGAGAATATGATATTGCCTTAAAATTATATCAACGAAAATCTTACATATATCTGAACTAAACTAAGAAAGTCCTCAGTTTTTACTTAATTATCTCAGCAAGTAAATCTCTAAAGAATTATTAAGAATACATTGCTGAATCGTATAAATTATATGGTTTTAGGGATATGAGTATGTTGAAAAAAAATTTCAGAAAATAATCACAAACTTAATTGTGTCCGAATAATTATTTTATTTTTAGGCAGATACGTGATAAGTAGATTTTCCATTGCAAAGATAATATCCTGATCATGCATAACATTTTCTTACATATGGATTAACTCTTATTTCACAAAGATAGCTTAGTCTTTTTTAACTCCTGTAAAGCAAGATTAAGATGCTATCTTTTTATTGC